>JAPTYO010000035.1:462500-505006 GCA_036873135.1 Clarkia xantiana subsp. parviflora | reverse complement strand
AATGGTACCAAGAGAACCCCCACCAAGTTTCACGCAATTATCTCGAGAATTACAAATTTTTCTAATTTTTCGAGCTTAAAACCCGAAAAGTTTAAATTTTCGTAAAAACCAACCAAATCAGCCGATCCAAGTTTGTGATGCCTTCTAACATGTTTGCACAACGTATTAGTCGAAACACATCCAAAGAATCGATGGAAATGCAACTTTTAGTAATCGCCCACCCGCCATGCCAAGGCACTGTCCATGCACTGTCCATGCACTGTCCATGCACTACCAGGCACGGTCCAAGCACTGTCCAGGCACGGTCCAAGCACTGTCCAGGCTTGGAAAATCCCACAGCCAAGGCTTCTAGACGTGGGCAAGTTCTTGGCAAACGCACTTCCGGCGCAACCATCTCGGAATCGCTCAAATTTTATAGGGACGTCAATAGTGGTACCAAGAGAACCCCCACCAAGTTTCACGCAATTATCTCGAGAATTAAAAAATTTTCTAAATTTTCCGAGCTTAAACCCGAAAAGTTTAAATTTCGTAAAAATCAACCAAATCAGCCGAACCAAGTTTGTGATGCCTTCTAACATGTTTTCACAACGTATTAGTCGAAACACATCCAAAGAATCGATGGAAATGAACTTTAGTAATCGCCCACCCGCCATGCCAACGCACTGTCCATGCACTGTCCAGGCACGGTCCAAACACTGTCCAGGCACGGTCCAAGCCTGTCCATTCTTGGAAAATCCCACAGCCAAGGCTTCTAGACGTGGGCAAGTTCTTGGCAAACGCACTTCCGGCGCAACCATCTCGGAATCGCTTCAAATTTTATAGGGACGTCAATAGTGTTACCAAGAGAACCCCCACCAAGTTTCACGCAATTATCTCGAGAATTACAAATTTTTCTAATTTTTCGAGCTTAAAACCCGAAAGTTTAAATTTTCGTAAAAACCAACCAAATCAGCCGAACCAAGTTTGTGATGCCTTCTAACATGTTTTCACAACGTATTAGTCGAAACACATCCAAAGAATCGATGGAAATGCAACTTTTAGTAATCGCCCACCCGCCATGCCAAGGCACTGTCCATGCACTGTCCATACACTGTCATGCACTGTCCAGGCACGGTCCAAGCACTGTCTAGGCACGGTCCAAGCACTGTCCAGGCTTGGGAAATCCCACAGCCAAGGCTTCTAGACGTGGGCAAGTTCTTGGCAAACGCACTTCCCGGCCAACCCATCTCGGAATCGCTCAAATTTTATAGGGACGTCAATAGTGGTACCAAGAGAACCCCCACCAAGTTTCACGCAATTATCTCGAGAATTAAAAAAATTTCTAAATTTTCCGAGCTTAAAACCCGAAAAGTTTAAATTTCGTAAAAATCAACCAAATCACCAAAGCCGAACCAAGTTTGTGATGCCTTCTAACATGTTTTCACAACGTATTAGTCGAAACACATCCAAAGAATCGATGGAAATGCAACTTTTAGTAATCGCCCACCCGCCATGCCAACGCACTGTCCATGCACTGTCCAGGCATGTCCAGCACTGTCCAGGCACGGTCCAAGCACTGTCCAGGCTTGGGAAAACCCCACAGCCAAGGCTTCTAGACGTTGGCAAGTGCTTGGCAAAAGCACTCCCGGCGCAACCATCTCGGAATCGCTTCAAATTTTATAGGGACATCAATAGTGGTTCCAGAGAACCCCTACCAAGTTTCACGCAATTATCTCGAGAATTACTATTTTTCTAAATTTTCCGAGCTTAAAAACCGAAAAGTTAAATTTTCGTAAAACCAACCAAATCAGCCGAACCAAGTTTGTGATGCCCTCTAACATGTTTTCACAACGTATTAGTCGAAACACATCCAAAGAATCGATGGAAACGCAACTTTTAGTAATCGCCCACCCGCCATGCAAACGCACTGTCCAGCACAGTCTAGGCACGGTCCAAGCACTGTCCACAGCTTGTGAAAATCCCACAGCCAAGGCTTCTAGACGTTGGCAAGTGCTTGGCAAAGCACTCCCTCCCGGCGCACCATCTCGGAATCGCTTCAAATTTTATAGGGACATCAATGGTGGTTCCAAGAGAACCTCTACCAAGTTTCACGCAATTATCTCGAGAATTACTAATTTTTCTAAATTTTCCGAGCTTAAAACCCGAAAAGTTTAAATTTTCGTAAAAACCAACCAAATCAGCCGAACCAAGTTTGTGATGCCCTCTAACATGTTTTCACAACGTATTAGTCGAAAACATCCAAAGAATCGATGGAAACACAACTTTTAGTAATCGCCCACCCGCCATGCCAAGGCACTGTCCATGCACATGTCCAGGCACGGTCCAAACACTGTCCAGGCACGGTCCAAGCACTGTCCAGGCTTGGGAAAATCCCACAGCCAAGGCTTCTAGACGTGGCAAGTTCTTGGCAAACGCACTTCCGGCGCAACCATCTCGAATCGCTCAAATTTTATAGGGACGTCAATAGTGGTACCAAGAGAACCCCACAAGTTTTACGCAATTATCTCGAGAATTACAAATTTTTCTAAATTTTCCGAGCTTAAAACCCGAAAAGTTTAAATTTTCGTAAAAACCAACCAAATCAGCCGAACCAAGTTTGTGATGCCTTCTAACATGTTTGCACAACGTATTAGTCGAAACACATCCAAAGAATCGATGGAAATGCAACTTTTAGTAATCGCCCCCGCCATGCCAAGGCACTGTCCATGCACTGTCCATGCACTGTCCATGCACTATCCAGGCACGGTCCAAGCACTGTCCAGGCACGGTCCAAGCACTGTCCAGGCTTGGGAAAATCCCACAGCCAAGGCTTCTAGACGTGGGCAAGTGCTTGGCAAACGCACTTCCGGCGCAACCATCTCGGAATCGCTTCAAATTTTATAGGGACGTCAATAGTGGTACCAAGAGAACCCCCACCAAGTTTCACGCAATTATCTCGAGAATTACTAATTTTTCTAAATTTTCGAGCTTAAAACCCGAAAAGTTTAATTTTTCGTAAAAACCACCCAATCAGCCGAACCAAGTTTGTGATGCCTTCTAACATGTTTTCACAACGTATTAGTCGAAACACATCCAAAAATCGATGGAAAAGCAACTTTTAGTAATCGCCCACCCGCCATGCCAAGCACTGTCCATGCACTTCCATGCACTGTCCATGCACTGTCCATGCACTGTCCAGCATGTCCAAGCACTGTCAAGGCACGGTCCAAGCACTGTCCACGCTTGGGAAAATCCCACAGCCAAGGCTTCTAGACGTTGGCAAGTGCTTGGCAAACGCACTCCCGGCGCAACCATCTCGGAATCGCTTCAAATTTTATAGGGACATCAATAGTGGTACCAAGAGAACCCCTACCAAGTTTCACGCAATTATCTCGAGAATTACTATTTTTCTAAATTTTCCGAGCTTAAACCCGAAAAGTTTAAATTTTCGTAAAAACCAACCAAATCAGCCGAACCAAGTTTGTGATGCCCTCTAACATGTTTTCACAACGTATTAGTCGAAACACATCCAAAGAATCGATGGAAACGCAACTTTTAGTAATCGCCCACCCGCCATGCCAAGGCAGTCCATGCACTGTCCATGCACTGTCCATGCACTGTCCAGGCACGGTCCAAGCACTGTCCAGGCACGGTCCAAGCACTGTCCAGCTTGGGAAAATCCCACAGCCAAGGCTTCTAGACGTGGGCAAGTTCTTGGCAAACGCACTTCCGGCGCAACCATCTCGGAATCGCTCAAATTTTATAGGGACGTCAATAGTGGTACCAAGAGAACCCCCACCAAGTTTCACGCAATTATCTCGAGAATTACAATTTTTTCTAAATTTTCCGAGCTTAAAACCCGAAAAGTTTAAATTTTCGTAAAAACCAACCAAATCAGCCGAACCAAGTTTGTGATGCCTTCTAACATGTTTTCACAACGTATTAGTCGAAACACATCCAAAAATCGATGGAAATGCAACTTTTAGTAATCGCCCACCCGCCATGCAAACGCACTGTCCAGGCACAGTCTAGGCACGGTCCAAGCACTGTCCACGCTTGGGAAAATCCCACAGCCAAGGCTTCTAGACGTTGGCAAGTGCTTGGCAAAAGCACTCCCGGCGCAACCATCTCGGAATCGCTTCAAATTTTATAGGGACGTCAATGATGGTTCCAAGAGAACCTCTACCAAGTTTCACGCAATTATCTCGAGAATTACAAATTTTTCTAAATTTTCCGAGCTTAAAACCCGAAAAGTTTAAATTTCCGTAAAAACCAACCAAATCAGCCGAACCAAGTTTGTGATGCCCTCTAACATGTTTTCACAACGTATTAGTCGAAACACATCCAAAGAATCGATGGAAACACAACTTTTAGTAATCGCCCACCCGCCATGCCAAGGCACTGTCCATGCACTGTCCAGGCACGGTCCAAGCACTGTCCAGGCACGGTCCAAGCACTGTCCAGGCTTGGGAAAATCCCACAGCCAAGGCTTCTAGACGTGGGCAAGTTCTTGGCAAACGCACTTCCGGCGCAACCATCTCGAAATCGCTCAAATTTTATAGGGACGTCAATAGTGGTACCAAGAGAACCCCCACCAAGTTTCACGCAATTATCTCGAGAATTACAATTTTTTCTAAATTTTCCGAGCTTAAACCCGAAAAGTTTAAATTTTCGTAAAAACCAACCAAATCAGCCGAACCAAGTTTGTGATGCCTTTAACATGTTTGCACAACGTATTAGTCGAAACACATCCAAAGAATCGATGGAAATGCAACTTTTAGTAATCGCCCACCCGCCATGCCAAGGCACTGTCCATGCACTGTCCAGGCACGGTCCAAGCACTGTCCAGGCACGGTCCAAGCACTGTCCAGGCTTGGGAAAATCCCACAGCCAAGGCTTCTAGACGTTGGCAAGTGCTTGGCAAAAGCACTCCCGGCGCAACCATCTCGGAATCGCTTCAAATTTTATAGGGATATCAATAGTGGTACCAAGAGAACCTCTACCAAGTTTCACGCAATTATCTCGAGAATTACTAATTTTTCTAAATTTTCCGAGCTTAAAACCCGAAAAGTTTAAATTTTTGTAAAAACCAACCAAATCAGCCGAACCAAGTTTGTGATGCCCTCTAACATGTTTTCACAACGTATTAGTCGAAACACATCCAAAGAATCGATGGAAACGCAACTTTTAGTAATCGCCCACCCGCCATGCCAAGGCACTGTCCATGCACTGTCCATGCACTGTCCAGACACGGTCCAAGCACTGTCCAGGCTTGGGAAAATCCCACAGCCAAGGCTTCTAGACGTGGCAAGTTCTTGGCAAAGCACTTCCGGCGCAACCATCTCGGAATCGATCAAATTTTATAGGGACGTCAATAGTGGTACCAAGAGAACCCCCACCAAGTTTCACGCAATTATCTCGAGAATTACAATTTTTCTAAATTTTCCGAGCTTAAACCCGAAAAGTTTAAATTTTCGTAAAAACCAACCAAATCAGCCGAACCAAGTTTGTGATGCCCTCTAACATGTTTTCACAACGTATTAGTCGAAACACATCCAAAGAATCGATGGAAACACAACTTTTAGTAATCGCCCACCCGCCATGCCAAGGCACTGTCCATGCACTGTCCAGGCACGGTCCAGGAACTGTCCAGGCACGGTCCAAGCACTGTCCAGGCTTGGGAAAATCCCACAGCCAAGGCTTCTAGACGTGGGAAGTTCTTGGCAAACGCACTTCCGGCGCAACCATCTCGGAATCGCTCAAATTTTATAGGGACGTCAATAGTGGTACAAAGAGAACCCCCACAAGTTTCACGCAATTATCTCGAGAATTACAAATTTTTCTAAATTTTCCGAGCTTAAAACCCGAAAAGTTTAAATTTTCGTAAAAACAACCAAATCAGCCGAACCAAGTTTGTGATGCCTTCTAACATGTTTTCACAACGTATTAGTCGAAACACATCCAAAGAATCGATGGAAATGCAACTTTTAGTAATCGCCCACCCGCCATGCCAACGCACTGTCCATGCACTGTCCATGCACTGTCCAGGCATGGTCCAAGCACTGTCCAGGCACGGTCCAAGCACTGTCCAGGCTTGGGAAACCCACAGCCAAGGCTTCTAGACGTTGGCAAGTGCTTGGCAAAAGCACTCCCGGCGCAACCATCTCGGAATCGCTTCAAATTTTATAGGGATATCAATAGTGGTTCCAAGAGAACCTCTACCAAGTTTCACGCAATTATCTCGAGAATTACTAATTTTTCTAAATTTTCTGAGCTTAAAACCCGAAAAGTTTAAATTTTCGTAAAAACCAACCAAATCAGCCGAACCAAGTTTGTGATGCCCTCTAACATGTTTTCACAACGTATTAGTCGAAACACATCCAAAGAATCGATGGAAAACACAACTTTTAGTAATCGCCCACCCGCCATGCCAAGGCACTGTCCATGCACTGTCCAGACACGGTCCAAGCACTGTCCAGGCTTGGGAAATCCCACAGCCAAGGCTTCTAGACGTGGGCAAGTTCTTGGCAAACGCACTTCCGGCGCAACCATCTTGGAATCGCTCAAATTTTATAGGGACGTCAATAGTGGTACCAAGAGAACCCCCACCAAGTTTCACGCAATTATCTCGAGAATTACAATTTTTCTAAATTTTCCGAGCTTAAACCCGAAAAGTTTAAATTTTCGTAAAAACCAACCAAATCAGCCGAACCAAGTTTGTGATGCCCTCTAACATGTTTTCACAACGTATTAGTCGAAACACATCCAAAGAATCGATGGAAACACAACTTTTAGTAATCGCCCACCCGCCATGCCAAGGCACTGTCCATGCACTGTCCATGCACTGTCCAGGCACGGTCCAAGCACTGTCCAAGCTTGGGAAAATCCCACAGCCAAGGCTTCTAGACGTGGGCAAGTTCTTGGCAAACGCACTTCCGGCGCAACCATCTCGGAATCGCTCAAATTTTATAGGGACGTCAATAGTGGTACCAAGAGAACCCCCACCAAGTTTCACGCAATTATCTCGAGAATTACTTTTTCTAAATTTTCCGAGCTTAAAACCCGAAAAGTTTAAATTTTCGTAAAAACCAACCAAATCAGCCGAACCAAGTTTGTGATGCCTTCTAACATGTTTTCACAACGTATTAGTCGAAACACATCCAAAAATCGATGGAAATGCAACTTTTAGTAATCGCCCACCCGCCATGCCAAGGCACTGTCCATGCACTGTCCAGCACTGTCCAGGCACTGTCCAGGCACGGTCCAAGCACTGTCCAGGCTTGGGAAAATCCCACAGCCAAGGCTTCTAGACGTGGGCAAGTGCTTGGCAAAGGCACTCCTGACGCAACCATCTCGGAATCGCTTCAAATTTTATAGGGACATCAATAGTGGTACCAAGAGAACCTCCACCAAGTTTCACGCAATTATCTCGAGAATTACTAATTTTTCTAAATTTTCCGAGCTTAAAACAAGAAAAGTTAAATTTTTTGTAAAAACCAACCAAATCAGCCGAACCAAGTTTGTGATGCCTTCTAACATGTTTTCACAACGTATTAGTCGAAACACATCCAAAGAATCGATGGAAACGCAACTTTTAGTAATCGCCCACCCGCCATGCCAAGGCACTGTCCATGCACTGTCAATGAACTGTCCAGGCACGGTCCAAGCACTGTCCAAGCTTGGGAAAATCCCACAGCCAAGGCTTCTAGACGTGGGCAAGTTCTTGGCAAACGCACTTCCGGCGCAACCATCTCGGAATCGCTCAAATTTTATAGGGACGTCAATAGTGGTACCAAGAGAACCCCCACCAATTATCTCGAGAATTACAAATTTTTCTAAATTTTCCGAGCTTAAAACCCGAAAAGTTTAAATTTTCGTAAAAACCAACCAAATCAGCCGAACCAAGTTTGTGATGCCTTCTAACATGTTTTCACAACGTATTAGTCGAAACACATCCAAATATCGATGGAAATGCAACTTTTAGTAATCGCCCACCCGCCATGCCAAGGCACTGTCAAGGCACTGTCCAGGCACGGTCCAGGCACTGTCCAGGCACGGTCCAAGCACTGTCCAGGCGTGGGAAAATCCCACAGCCAAGGCTTCTAGACGTGGGCAAGTGCTAGGCAAACGCACTCCTGACGCAACCATCTCGGAATCGCTTCAAATTTTATAGGGACATCAATAGTGGTACCAAGAGAACCTCCACCAAGTTTCACGCAATTAGCTAGAGAATTACTAATTTTTCTAAATTTCCGAGCTTAAAACAAGAAAAGTTAAATTTTTTGTAAAAACCAACCAAATCAGCCGAACTAAGTTTGTGATGCCTTCTAACATATTTTCACAACGTATTAGTCGAAACACATCCAAAGAATCGATGGAAACACAACTTTTAGTAATCGCCCACCCGCCATGCCAACGCACTGTCCAGGCACAGTCTAGGCACGGTCCAAGCACTGTCCACGGCTTGGGAAAATCCCACAGCCAAGGCTTCTAGACGTTGGCAAGTGCTTGGCAAAAGCACTCCCGGCGCAACCATCTCGGAATCGCTTCAAATTTTATAGGGACATCAATAGTGGTTCCAAGAGAACCTCTACCAAGTTTCACGCAATTATCTCGAGAATTACTAATTTTTCTAAATTTTCCGAGCTTAAAACCCGAAAAGTTTAAATTTTCGTAAAAACCAACCAAATCAGCCGAACCAAGTTTGTGATGCCCTCTAACATGTTTTCACAACGTATTAGTCGAAACACATCCAAAGAATCGATGGAAACACAACTTTTAGTAATCGCCCACCCGCCATGCCAAGCACTGTCCATGCACTGTCCATGCACTGTCCATGCACTGTCCAGGCACGGTCCAAGCACTGTCCAGGCACGGTCCAAGCACTGTCCAGGCTTGGGAAAATCCCACAGCCAAGGCTTCTAGACGTGGGCAAGTTCTTGGCAAACACACTACCGGCGCAACCATCTCGGAATCGCTCAAATTTTATAGGGACGTCAATAGTGGTACCAAGAGAACCCCTACAAGTTTCACGCAATTATCTCGAGAATTACAAATTTTTCTAAATTTTCCGAGCTTAAACCCGAAAAGTTTAAATTTTCGTAAAAACCAACCAAATCAGCCGAACCAAGTTAGTGATGCCTTCTAACATGTTTGCACAACGTATTAGTCGAAACACATCCAAAGAATCGATGGAAATGCAACTTTTAGTAATCGCCCACCCGCCATGCCAACGCACTGTCCATGCACTGTCCAGGCATGGTCCAAGCACTGTCCAGGCACGGTCCAAGCACTGTCCAGGCTTGGGAAAACCCCAAAGACAAGGCTTCTAGACGTTGGCAAGTGATGCCCTCTAACATGTTTTCACAACGTATTAGTCGAAACACATCCAAAGAATCGATGGAAACGAAACTTTTAGTAATCGCCCACCCGCCATGCCAAGGCACTGTCCATGCACTGTCCATGCACTGTCCAGACACGGTCCAAGCACTGTCCAGGCTTGGGAAAATCCCACAGCCAAGGCTTCTAGACGTGGGCAAGTTCTTGGCAAACGCACTTCCGGCGCAACCATCTCGGAATCGATCAAATTTTATAGGGACGTCAATAGTGGTACCAAGAGAACCCCCACCAAGTTTCACGCAATTATCTCGAGAATTACAATTTTTCTAAATTTTCCGAGCTTAAACCCGAAAAGTTTAAATTTTCGTAAAAACCAACCAAATCAGCCGAACCAAGTTTGTGATGCCCTCTAACATGTTTTCACAACGTATTAGTCGAAACACATCCAAAGAATCGATGGAAACACAACTTTTAGTAATCGCCCACCCACCATGCCAAGGCACTGTCCATGCACTGTCCATGAACTGTCCAGGCACTCTCCAAGCACTGTCCAAGCTTGGGAAAATCCCACAGCCAAGGCTTCTAGACGTGGGCAAGTTCTTGGCAAACGCACTTCCGGCGCAACCATCTCGGAATCGCTCAAATTTTATAGGGACGTCAATAGTGGTACCAAGAACCCCCACCAAGTTTCACGCAATTATCTCGAGAATTACAAATTTTTCTAAATTTTCCGAGCTTAAAACCCGAAAAGTTTAAATTTTCGTAAAAACCAACCAAATCAGCCGAACCAAGTTTGTGATGCCTTCTAACATGTTTTCACAACGTATTAGTCGAAACACATCCAAAATATCGATGGAAATGCAACTTTTAGTAATCGCCCACCCGCCATGCCAAGGCACTGTCCAGGCACTGTCCAGGCACGGTCCAGGCACTGTCCAGGCACGGTC
This sequence comes from Clarkia xantiana subsp. parviflora, assembly GCA_036873135.1. Classification (NCBI taxonomy): domain Eukaryota; kingdom Viridiplantae; phylum Streptophyta; class Magnoliopsida; order Myrtales; family Onagraceae; genus Clarkia; species Clarkia xantiana. The sequence goes on along the minus strand of JAPTYO010000035.1, from coordinate 494,741 downwards.
CAAGCACTGTCCAGGCGTTGGAAAATCCCACAGCCAAGGCTTCTAGACGTGGGCAAGTGCTTGGCAAACGCACTCCTGACGCAACCATCTCGGAATCGCTTCAAATTTTATAGGGACATCAATAGTGGTACCAAGAGAACCTCCACCAAGTTTCACGCAATTAGCTAGAGAATTACTAATTTTTCTAAATTTCCGAGCTTAAAACAAGAAAAGTTTAAATTTTTGTAAAAACCAACCAAATCAGCCGAACCAAGTTTGTGATGCCTTCTAACATATTTTCACAACGTATTAGTCGAAACACATCCAAAGAATCGATGGAAACACAACTTTTAGTAATCGCCCACCCGCCATGCCAACGCACTGTCCAGGCACAGTCTAGGCACGGTCCAAGCACTGTCCACGCTTGGGAAAATCCCACAGCCAAGGCTTCTAGACGTTGGCAAGTGCTTGGCAAAAGCACTCCCGGCGCAACCATCTCGGAATCGCTTCAAATTTTATAGGGACATCAATGGTGGTTCCAAGAGAACCTCTACCAAGTTTCACGCAATTATCTCGAGAATTACTAATTTTTCTAAATTTTCCGAGCTTAAAACCCGAAAAGTTTAAATTTTCGTAAAAACCAACCAAATCAGCCGAACCAAGTTTGTGATGCCCTCTAACATGTTTTCACAACGTATTAGTCGAAACACATCCAAAGAATCGATGGAAACACAACTTTTAGTAATCGCCCACCCGCCATGCCAAGGCACTGTCCATGCACTGTCCAGGCACGGTCCAAGCACTGTCCAGGCACGGTCCAAGCACTGTCCAGGCTTGGGAAAATCCCACAGCCAAGGCTTCTAGACGTGGGCAAGTTCTTGGCAAACGCACTTCCGGCGCAACCATCTCGGAATCGCTCAAATTTTATAGGGACGTCAATAGTGGTACCAAGAGAACCCCACCAAGTTTCACGCAATTATCTCGAGAATTACAAATTTTTCTAAATTTTCCGAGCTTAAAACCCGAAAAGTTTAAATTTTCGTAAAAACCAACCAAATCAGCCGAACCAAGTTTGTGATGCCTTCTAACATGTTTTGCACAACGTATTAGTCGAAACACATCCAAAGAATCGATGGAAATGCAACTTTTAGTAATCGCCCACCCGCCATGCAAACGCACTGTCCATGCACTGTCCAGGCATGGTCCAAGCACTGTCCAGGCACGGTCCAAGCACTGTCCAGGCTTGGGAAAACCCCACAGCCAAGGCTTCTAGACGTTGGCAAGTGCTTGGCAAAAGCACTCCCGGCGAAACCATCTCGGAATCGCTTCAAATTTTATAGGGATATCAATAGTGGTTCCAAGAGAACCTCTACCAAGTTTCACGCAATTATCTCGAGAATTACTAATTTTTCTAAATTTTCTGAGCTTAAAACCCGAAAAGTTTAAATTTTCGTAAAAACCAACCAAATATGCCGAACCAAGTTTGTGATGCCCTCTAACATGTTTTCACAACGTATTAGTCGAAACACATCCAAAGAATCGATGGAAACGAAACTTTTAGTAATCGCCCACCCGCCATGCCAAGGCACTGTCCATGCACTGTCCAGGCACGGTCCAAGCACTGTCCAGGCTTGGGAAAATCCCACAGCCAAGGCTTCTAGACGTGGGCAAGTTCTTGGCAAACGCACTTTCGGCGCAACTATCTCGGAATCGATCAAATTTTATAGGGACGTCAATAGTGGTACCAAGAGAACCCCCACCAAGTTTCACGCAATTATCTCGAGAATTACAATTTTTCTAAATTTTCCGAGCTTAAACCCGAAAAGTTTAAATTTTCGTAAAAACCAACCAAATCAGCCGAACCAAGTTTGTGATGCCCTCTAACATGTTTTCACAACGTATTAGTCGAAACACATCCAAAGAATCGATGGAAACACAACTTTTAGTAATCGCCCACCCGCCATGCCAAGGCACTGTCCATGCACTGTCCATGAACTGTCCAGGCACTCTCCAAGCACTGTCCAAGCTTGGGAAAATCCCACAGCCAAGGCTTCTAGACGTGGGCAAGTTCTTGGCAAACGCACTTCCGGCGCAACCATCTCGGAATCGCTCAAATTTTATAGGGACGTCAATAGTGGTACCAAGAGAACCCCCACCAAGTTTAACGCAATTATCTCGAGAATTACAAATTTTTCTAAATTTTCCGAGCTTAAAACCCGAAAAGTTTAAATTTTCGTAAAAACCAACCAAATCAGCCGAACCAAGTTTGTGATGCCTTCTAACATGTTTTCACAACGTATTAGTCGAAACACATCCAAATATCGATGGAAATGCAACTTTTAGTAATCGCCCACCCGCCATGCCAAGGCACTGTCAAGGCACTGTCCAGGCACGGTCCAGGCACTGTCCAGGCACGGTCCAAGCACTGTCCAGGCGTGGGAAAATCCCACAGCCAAGGCTTCTAGACGTGGGCATGTGCTAGGCAAACGCACTCCTGACGCAACCATCTCGGAATCGCTTCAAATTTTATAGGGACATCAATAGTGGTACCAAGAGAACCTCCACCAAGTTTCACGCAATTAGCTAGAGAATTACTAATTTTTCTAAATTTCCGAGCTTAAAACAGGAAAAGTTAAATTTTTTTAAAAAACCAACCAAATCAGCCGAACTAAGTTTGTGATGCCTTCTAACATATTTTCACAACGTATTAGTCGAAACACATCCAAAGAATCGATGGAAACACAACTTTTAGTAATCGCCCACCCGCCATGCCAACGCACTGTCCAGGCACAGTCTAGGCACGGTCCAAGCACTGTCCACGCTTGGGAAAATCCCACAGCCAAGGCTTCTAGACGTTGGCAAGTGCTTGGCAAAAGCACTCCCGGCGCAACCATCTCGGAATCGCTTCAAATTTTATAGGGACATCAATGGTGGTTCCAAGAGAACCTCTACCAAGTTTCACGCAATTATCTCGAGAATTACTAATTTTTCTAAATTTTCCGAGCTTAAAACCCGAAAAGTTTAAATTTTCGTAAAAACCAACCAAATCAGCCGAACCAAGTTTGTGATGCCCTCTAACATGTTTTCACAACGTATTAGTCGAAACACATCCAAAGAATCGATGGAAACACAACTTTTAGTAATCGCCCACCCGCCATGCCAAGGCACTGTCCATGCACTGTCCATGCACTGTCCAGGCACGGTCCAAGCACTGTCCAGGCACGGTCCAAGCACTGTCCAGGCTTGGGAAAATCCCACAGCCAAGGCTTCTAGACGTGGGAAGTTCTTGGCAAACGCACTACCGGCGCAACCATCTCGGAATCGCTCAAATTTTATAGGGACGTCAATAGTGGTACAAAGAGAACCCCCACAAGTTTCACGCAATTATCTCGAGAATTACAAATTTTTCTAAATTTTCCGAGCTTAAAACCCGAAAAGTTTAAATTTTCGTAAAAACCAACCAAATCAGCCGAACCAAGTTTGTGATGCCTTCTAACATGTTTGCACAACGTATTAGTCGAAACACATCCAAAGAATCGATGGAAATGCAACTTTTAGTAATCGCCCACCCGCCATGCCAACGCACTGTCCATGCACTGTCCAGGCATGGTCCAAGCACTGTCCAGGCACGGTCCAAGCACTGTCCAGGCTTGGGAAAACCCCACAGCCAAGGCTTCTAGACGTTGGCAAGTGCTTGGCAAAAGCACTCCCGGCGCAACCATCTCGGAATCGCTTCAAATTTTATAGGGACATCAATAGTGGTTCCCAGAGAACCTCTACCAAGTTTCACGCAATTATCTCGAGAATTACTAATTTTTCTAAATTTTCTGAGCTTAAAACCCGAAAAGTTTAAATTTTCGTAAAAACCAACCAAATATGCCGAACCAATTTTGTGATGCCCTCTAACATGTTTTCACAACGTATTAGTCGAAACACATCCAAAGAATCGATGGAAACGCAACTTTTAGTAATCGCCCACCCGCCATGCCAAGGCACTGTCCATGCACTGTCCATGCACTGTCCAGACACGGTCCAAGCACTGTCCAGGCTTGGGAAAATCCCACAGCCAAGGCTTCTAGACGTGGGCAAGTTCTTGGCAAACGCACTTCCGGCGCAACTATCTCGGAATCGATCAAATTTTATAGGGACGTCAATAGTGGTACCAAGAGAACCCCCACCAAGTTTCACGCAATTATCTCGAGAATTACAATTTTTCTAAATTTTCCGAGCTTAAACCCGAAAAGTTTAAATTTTCGTAAAAACCAACCAAATCAGCCGAACCAAGTTTGTGATGCCATCTAACATGTTTTCACAACGTATTAGTCGAAACACATCCAAAGAATCGATGGAAACGCAACTTTTAGTAATCGCCCACCCGCCATGCCAAGGCACTGTCCATGCACTGTCCATGAACTGTCCAGGCACGCTCCAAGCACTGTCCAAGCTTGGGAAAATCCCACAGCCAAGGCTTCTAGACGTGGGCAAGTTCTTGGCAAACGCACTTCCGGCGCAACCATCTCGGAATCGCTCAAATTTTATAGGGACGTCAATAGTGGTACCAAGAGAACCCCCACCAAGTTTAACGCAATTATCTCGAGAATTACAAATTTTTCTAAATTTTCCGAGCTTAAAACCCGAAAAGTTTAAATTTTCGTAAAAACCAACCAAATCAGCCGAACCAAGTTTGTGATGCCTTCTAACATGTTTTCACAACGTATTAGTCGAAACACATCCAAAATATCGATGGAAATGCAACTTTTAGTAATCGCCCACCCGCCATGCCAAGGCACTGTCCAGGCACGTCCAGGCACTGTCCTGGCACGGTCCAAGCACTGTCCAGGCGTGGGAAAATCCCACAGCCAAGGCTTCTAGACGTGGGCATGTGCTAGGCAAACGCACTCCTAACGCAACCATCTCGGAATCGCTTCAAATTTTATAGGGACATCAATAGTGGTACCAAGAGAACCTCCACCAAGTTTCACGCAATTAGCTAGAGAATTACTAATTTTTCTAAATTTCCGAGCTTAAAACAAGAAAAGTTAAATTTTTTGTAAAAACCAACCAAATCAGCCGAACTAAGTTTGTGATGCCTTCTAACATATTTTCACAACGTATTAGTCGAAACACATCCAAAGAATCGATGGAAACACAACTTTTAGTAATCGCCCACCCGCCATGCCAACGCACTGTCCATGCACAGTCTAGGCACGGTCCAAGCACTGTCCACGCTTGGGAAAATCCCACAGCCAAGGCTTCTAGACGTTGGCAAGTTCTTGGCAAAAGCACTCCCGGCGCAACCATCTCGGAATCGCTTCAAATTTTATAGGGACATCAATGGTGGTTCCAAGAGAACCTCTACCAAGTTTCACGCAATTATCTCGAGAATTACTAATTTTTCTAAATTTTCTGAGCTTAAAACCCGAAAAGTTTAAATTTTCGTAAAAACCAACCAAATCAGCCGAACCAAGTTTGTGATGCCCTCTAACATGTTTTCACAACGTATTAGTCGAAAAACATCCAAAGAATCGATGGAAATGCAACTTTTAGTAATCGCCCACCCGCCATGCCAACGCACTGTCCATGCACTGTCCAGGCATGGTCCAAGCACTGTCCAGGCACGGTCCAAGCACTGTCCAGGCACGGTCCAAGCACTGTCCAGGCTTGGGAAAACCCCACAGCCAAGGCTTCTAGACGTTGGCAAGTGCTTGGCAAAATCACTCCCGGCGAAACCATCTCGGAATCGCTTCAAATTTTATAGGGATATCAATAGTGGTTCCCAAAGAACCTCTACCAAGTTTCACGCAATTATCTCGAGAATTACTAATTTTTCTAAATTTTCTGAGCTTAAAACCCGAAAAGTTTAAATTTTCGTAAAAACCAACCAAATCAGCCGAACCAATTTTGTGATGCCCTCTAACATGTTTTCACAACGTATTAGTCGAAACACATCCAAAGAATCGATGGAAACGCAACTTTTAGTAATCGCCCACCCGCCATGCCAAGGCACTGTCCATGCACTGTCCATGCACTGTCCAGACACGGTCCAAGCACTGTCCAGGCTTGGGAAAATCCCACAGCCAAGGCTTCTAGACGTGGGCAAGTTCTTGGCAAACGCACTTCCGGCGCAACCATCTCGGAATCGATCAAATTTTATAGGGACGTCAATAGTGGTACCAAGAGAACCCCCACCAAGTTTCACGCAATTATCTCGAGAATTACAATTTTTCTAAATTTTCCGAGCTTAAACCCGAAAAGTTTAAATTTTCGTAAAAACCAACCAAATCAGCCGAACCAAGTTTGTGATGCCTTCTAACATGTTTTCACAACGTATTAGTCGAAACACATCCAAAATATCGATGGAAATGCAACTTTTAGTAATCGCCCACCCGCCATGCCAAGGCACTGTCCAGGCACGTCCAGGCACTGTCCTGGCACGGTCCAAGCACTGTCCAGGCGTGGGAAAATCCCACAGCCAAGGCTTCTAGACGTGGGCATGTGCTAGGCAAACGCACTCCTAACGCAACCATCTCGGAATCGCTTCAAATTTTATAGGGACATCAATAGTGGTACCAAGAGAACCTCCACCAAGTTTCACGCAATTAGCTAGAGAATTACTAATTTTTCTAAATTTCCGAGCTTAAAACAAGAAAAGTTAAATTTTTTGTAAAAACCAACCAAATCAGCCGAACTAAGTTTGTGATGCCTTCTAACATATTTTCACAACGTATTAGTCGAAACATATCCAAAGAATCGATGGAAACACAACTTTTAGTAATCGCCCACCCGCCATGCCAACGCACTGTCCATGCACAGTCTAGGCACGGTCCAAGCACTGTCCACGCTTGGGAAAATCCCACAGCCAAGGCTTCTAGACGTTGGCAAGTTCTTGGCAAAAGCACTCCCGGCGCAACCATCTCGCAATCGCTTCAAATTTTATAGGGACATCAATGGTGGTTCCAAGAGAACCTCTACCAAGTTTCACGCAATTATCTCGAGAATTACTAATTTTTCTAAATTTTCTGAGCTTAAAACCCGAAAAGTTTAAATTTTCGTAAAAACCAACCAAATCAGCCGAACCAAGTTTGTGATGCCCTCTAACATGTTTTCACAACGTATTAGTCGAAAACATCCAAAGAATCGATGGAAATGCAACTTTTAGTAATCGCCCACCCGCCATGCCAACGCACTGTCCATGCACTGTCCAGGCATGGTCCAAGCATTGTCCAGGCACGGTCCAAGCACTGTCCAGGCACGGTCCAAGCACTGTCCAGGCTTGGGAAAACCCCACAGCCAAGGCTTCTAGACGTTGGCAAGTGCTTGGCAAAATCACTCCCGGCGAAACCATCTCGGAATCGCTTCAAATTTTATAGGGATATCAATAGTGGTTCCCAGAGAACCTCCACCAAGTTTCACGCAATTATCTCGAGAATTACTAATTTTTCTAAATTTTCCGAGCTTAAAACCCGAAAAGTTTAAATTTTCGTAAAAACCAACCAAATATGCCGAACCAAGTTTGTGATGCCCTCTAACATGTTTTCACAACGTATTAGTCGAAACACATCCAAAGAATCGATGGAAACGCAACTTTTAGTAATCGCCCACCCGCCATGCCAAGGCACTGTCCATGCACTGTCCATGCACTGTCCAGACACGGTCCAAGCACTGTCCAGGCTTGGGAAAATCCCACAGCCAAGGCTTCTAGACGTGGGCAAGTTCTTGGCAAACGCACTTCCGGGCAACCATCTCGGAATCGCTCAAATTTTATAGGGACGTCAATAGTGGTACCAAGAGAACCCCCACCAAGTTTAACGCAATTATCTCGAGAATTACTTTTTCTAAATTTTCCGAGCTTAAAACCCGAAAAGTTTAAATTTTCGTAAAAACCAACCAAATCAGCCGAACCAAGTTTGTGATGCCTTCTAACATGTTTTCACAACGTATTAGTCGAAACACATCCAAATATCGATGGAAATGCAACTTTTAGTAATCGCCCACCCGCCATGCCAAGGCACTGTCAAGGCACTGTCCAGGCACGGTCCAGGCACTGTCCAGGCACGGTCCAAGCACTGTCCAGGCGTGGGAAAATCCCACAGCCAAGGCTTCTAGACGTGGGCATGTGCTAGGCAAACGCACTCCTGACGCAACCATCTCGGAATCGCTTCAAATTTTATAGGGACATCAATAGTGGTACCAAGAGAACCTCCACCAAGTTTCACGCAATTAGCTAGAGAATTACTAATTTTTCTAAATTTCCGAGCTTAAAACAAGAAAAGTTAAATTTTTTGTAAAAACCAACCAAATCAGCCGAACTAAGTTTGTGATGCCTTCTAACATATTTTCACAACGTATTAGTCGAAACACATCCAAAGAATCGATGGAAACGCAACTTTTAGTAATCGCCCACCCGCCATGCCAAGGCACTGTCCAGGCACAGTCTAGGCACGGTCCAAGCACTGTCCACGCTTGGGAAAATCCCACAGCCAAGGCTTCTAGACGTTGGCAAGTGCTTGGCAAAAGCACTCCCGGCGCAACCATCTCGGAATCGCTTCAAATTTTATAGGGACATCAATAGTGGTTCCCAGAGAACCTCTACCAAGTTTCACGCAATTATCTCGATAATTACTAATTTTTCTAAATTTTCTGAGCTTAAAACCCGAAAAGTTTAAATTTTCGTAAAAACCAACCAAATCAGCCGAACCAATTTTGTGATGCCCTCTAACATGTTTTCACAACGTATTAGTCGAAACACATCCAAAGAATCGATGGAAACGCAACTTTTAGTAATCGCCCACCCGCCATGCCAAGGCACTGTCCAGGCACTGTCCATGCACTGTCCAGACACGGTCCAAGCACTGTCCAGGCTTGGGAAAATCCCACAGCCAAGGCTTCTAGACGTGGGCAAGTTCTTGGCAAACGCACTTCCGGCGCAACCATCTCGGAATCGCTCAAATTTTATAGGGACGTCAATAGTGGTACCAAGAGAAACCCCACCAAGTTTCACGCAATTATCTCGGAATTACTTTTTCTAAATTTTCCGAGCTTAAAACCCGAAAAGTTTAAATTTTCGTAAAAACCAACCAAATCAGCCGAACCAAGTTTGTGATGCTTTCTAACATGTTTTCACAACGTATTAGTCGAAACACATCCAAAAATCGATGGAAATGCAACTTTTAGTAATCGCCCACCCGCCATGCCAAGGCACTGTCCAGGCACGGTCCAGGATCTGTCCAGGCACGGTCCAAGCACTGTCCATGCGTGGGAAAATCCCACAGCCAAGGCTTCTAGACGTGGGCAAGTGCTTGGCAAACGCACTCCTGACGCAACCATCTCGGAATCGCTTCAAATTTTATAGGGACATCAATAGTGGTACCAAGAGAACCTCCACCAAGTTTCACGCAATTAGCTCGAGAATTACTAATTTTTCTAAATTTTCCGAGCTTAAAACAAGAAAAGTTAATTTTTTTGTAAAAACAAACCAAATCAGCCGAACTAAGTTTGTGATGCCTTCTAACATGTTTTCACAACGTATTAGTCGAAACACATCCAAAGAATCGATGGAAACGCAACTTTTAGTAATCGCCCACCCGCCATGCCAACGCACTGTTCAGGCACATTCTAGGCACGGTCCAAGCACTGTCCACGCTTGGGAAAATCCCACAGCCAAGGCTTCTAGACGTTGGCAAGTGCTTGGCAAAAGCACTCCCGACGCAACCATCTCGGAATCGCTTCAAATTTTATAGGGACATCAATGGTGGTTCCAAGAGAACCTCTACCAAGTTTCACGCAATTATCTCGAGAATTACTAATTTTTCTAAATTTTCCGAGCTTAAAACCCGAAAAGTTTAAATTTCCGTAAAAACCAACCAAATCAGCCGAACCAAGTTTGTGATGCCCTCTAACATGTTTTCACAACGTATTAGTCGAAACACATCCAAAAATCGATGGAAATGCAACTTTTAGTAATCGCCCACCCGCCATGCCAAGGCACTGTCAAGGCACTGTCCATGCACGGTCCAGGCACTGTCCAGGCACGGTCCAAGCACTGTCCAGGCTTGGGAAAATCCCACAGCCAAGGCTTCTAGACGTTGGCAAGTGCTTGGCAAAAGCACTCCCGGCGCAACCATCTCGGAATCGCTTCAAATTTTATAGGGACATCAATAGTGGTTCCAAGAGAACCTCTACCAAGTTTCACGCAATTATCTCGATAATTACTAATTTTTCTAAATTTTCCGTTAAAACCCGAAAAGTTTAAATTTTCGTAAAAACCAACCAAATATGCCGAACAAGTTTGTGATGCCCTCTAACATGTTTTCACAACGTATTAGTCGAAACACATCCAAAGAATCGATGGAAACTCAACTTTTAGTAATCGCCCACCCGTCATGCCAAGGCACTGTCCATGCACTGTCCAGACACGGTCCAAGCACTGTCCAGGCTTGGGAAAATCCCACAGCCAAGGCTTCTAGACGTGGGCAAGTGCTTGGCAAACGCACTTCCGGCGCAACTATCTTGGAATCGCTCAAATTTTATAGGGACGTCAATAGTGGTACCAAGAGAACCCCCACCAAGTTTCACGCAATTATCTCGAGAATTACAATTTTTCTAAATTTTCCGAGCTTAAACCCGAAAAGTTTAAATTTTCGTAAAAACCAACCAAATCAGCCGAACCAAGTTTGTGATGCCTCTAACATGTTTTCACAACGTATTAGTCGAAACACATCCAAAGAATCGATGGAAACACAACTTTTAGTAATCGCCCACCCGCCATGCCAAGGCACTGTCCATGCACTGTCCATGAACTGTCCAGGCACGGTCCAAGCACTGTCCAAGCTTGGGAAATCCCACAGCCAAGGCTTCTAGACGTGGGCAAGTTCTTGGCAAACGCACTTCCGGCGCAACCATCTCGGAATCGATCAAATTTTATAGGGACATCAATAGTGGTACCAAGAGAACCCCCACCAAGTTTAACGCAATTATCTCGAGAATTACTTTTTCTAAATTTTCCGAGCTTAAAACCCGAAAAGTTTAAATTTTCGTAAAAACCAACCAAATCAGCCGAACCAAGTTTGTGATGCCTTCTAACATGTTTTCACAACGTATTAGTCGAAACACATCCAAAATATCGATGGAAATGCAACTTTTAGTAATCGCCCACCCGCCATGCCAAGGCACTGTCAAGGCACTGTCCAGGCACGGTCCAGGCACTGTCCAGGCACGGTCCAAGCACTGTCCAGGCGTGGGAAAATCCCACAGCCAAGGCTTCTAGACGTGGGCATGTGCTAGGCAAACGCACTCCTGACGCAACCATCTCGGAATCGCTTCAAATTTTATAGGGACATCAATAGTGGTTCCATGAGAACCTCCACCAAGTTTCACGCAATTAGCTAGAGAATTACTAATTTTTCTAAATTTTCCGAGCTTAAAACAAGAAAAGTTAATTTTTTTGTAAAAACCAACCAAATCAGCCGAACTAAGTCTGTGATGCCTTCTAACATATTTTCACAACGTATTAGTCGAAACACATCCAAAGAATCGATGGAAACGCAACTTTTAGTAATCGCCCACCTGCCATGCCAACGCACTGTCCAGGCACATTCTAGGCACGGTCCAAGCACTGTCCAGGCTTGGGAAAATCCCACAGCCAAGGCTTCTAGACGTTGGCAAGTGCTTGGCAAAAGCACTCCCGACGCAACCATCTCGGAATCGCTTCAAATTTTATAGGGACATCAATGGTGGTTCCAAGAGAACCCCCACCAAGTTTAACGCAATTATCTCGAGAATTACTTTTTCTAAATTTTTCGAGCTTAAAACCCGAAAAGTTTAAATTTTCGTAAAAACCAACAAATCAGCCGAACCAAGTTTGTGATGCCTTCTAACATGTTTTCACAACGTATTAGTCGAAACACATCCAAAATATCGATGGAAATGCAACTTTTAGTAATCGCCCACCCACCATGCCAAGGCACTGTCAAGGCACTGTCCAGGCACGGTCCAGGCACTGTCCAGGCACGGTCCAAGCACTGTCCAGGCGTGGGAAAATCCCACAGCCAAGGCTTCTAGACGTGGGCATGTGCTAGGCAAACGCACTCCTGACGCAACCATCTCGGAATCGCTTCAAATTTTATAGGGACATCAATAGTGGTTCCAAGAGAACCTCCACCAAGTTTCACGCAATTAGCTCGAGAATTACTAATTTTTCTAAATTTTCCGAGCTTAAAACAAGAAAAGTTAAATTTTTTGTAAAAACCAACCAAATCAGCCGAACTAAGTTTGTGATGCCTTCTAACATATTTTCACAACGTATTAGTCGAAACACATCCAAAGAATCGATGGAAACGCAACTTTTAGTAATCGCCCACCCGCCATGCCAACGCACTGTCCAGGCACATTCTAGGCACGGTCCAAGCACTGTCCATGCTTGGGAAAATCCCACAGCCAAGGCTTCTAGACGTTGGCAAGTGCTTGGCAAAAGCACTCCCGACGCAACCATATCGGAATCGCTTCAAATTTTATAGGGACATCAATGGTGGTTCCAAGAGAACCCCCACCAAGTTTAACGCAATTATCTCGAGAATTACTTTTTCTAAATTTTTCGAGCTTAAAACCCGAAAAGTTTAAATTTTCGTAAAAACCAAACAAATCAGCCGAACCAAGTTTGTGATGCCTTCTAACATGTTTTCACAACGTATTAGTCGAAACACATCCAAAATATCGATGGAAATGCAACTTTTAGTAATCGCCCACCCGCCATGCCAAGGCACTGTCAAGGCACTCTCCAGGCACGGTCCAGGCACTGTCCAGGCACGGTCCAAGCACTGTCCAGGCGTGGGAAAATCCCACAGCCAAGGCTTCTAGACGTGGGCATGTGCTAGGCAAACGCACTCCTGACGCAACCATCTCGGAATCGCTTCAAATTTTATAGGGACATCAATAGTGGTTCCAAGAGAACCTCCACCAAGTTTCACGCAATTAGCTAGAGAATTACTAATTTTTCTAAATTTTCCAAGCTTAAAACAAGAAAAGTTAATTTTTTTGTAAAAACCAACCAAATCAGCCGAACTAAGTCTGTGATGCCTTCTAACATATTTTCACAACGTATTAGTCGAAACACATCCAAAGAATCGATGGAAACGCAACTTTTAGTAATCGCCCACCTGCCATGCCAACGCACTGTCCAGGCACATTCTAGGCACGGTCCAAGCACTGTCCATGCTTGGGAAAATCCCACAGCCAAGGCTTCTAGACGTTGGCAAGTGCTTGGCAAAAGCACTCCCGACGCAACCATATCGGAATCGCTTCAAATTTTATAGGGACATCAATGGTGGTTCCAAGAGAACCCCCACCAAGTTTAACGCAATTATCTCGAGAATTACTTTTTCTAAATTTTTCGAGCTTAAAACCCGAAAAGTTTAAATTTTCGTAAAAACCAACAAATCAGCCGAACCAAGTTTGTGATGCCTTCTAACATGTTTTCACAACGTATTAGTCGAAACACATCCAAAATATCGATGGAAATGCAACTTTTAGTAATCGCCCACCCGCCATGCCAAGGCACTGTCAAGGCACTGTCCAGGCACGGTCCAGGCACTGTCCAGGCACGGTCCAAGCACTGTCCAGGCGTGGGAAAATCCCACAGCCAAGGCTTCTAGACGTGGGCATGTGCTAGGCAAACGCACTCCTGACGCAACCATCTCGGAATCGCTTCAAATTTTATAGGGACATCAATAGTGGTTCCATGAGAACCTCCACCAAGTTTCACGCAATTAGCTAGAGAATTACTAATTTTTCTAAATTTTCCAAGCTTAAAACAAGAAAAGTTAATTTTTTTGTAAAAACCAACCAAATCAGCCGAACTAAGTCTGTGATGCCTTCTAACATATTTTCACAACGTATTAGTCGAAACACATCCAAAGAATCGATGGAAACGCAACTTTTAGTAATCGCCCACCCGCCATGCCAACGCACTGTCCAGGCACATTCTAGGCACGGTCCAAGCACTGTCCATGCTTGGGAAAATCCCACAGCCAAGGCTTCTAGACGTTGGCAAGTGCTTGGCAAAAGCACTCCCGACGCAACCATATCGGAATCGCTTCAAATTTTATAGGGACATCAATGGTGGTTCCAAGAGAACCCCCACCAAGTTTAACGCAATTATCTCGAGAATTACTTTTTCTAAATTTTTCGAGCTTAAAACCCGAAAAGTTTAAATTTTCGTAAAAACCAAACAAATCAGCCGAACCAAGTTTGTGATGCCTTCTAACATGTTTTCACAACGTATTAGTCGAAACACATCCAAAATATCGATGGAAATGCAACTTTTAGTAATCGCCCACCCGCCATGCCAAGGCACTGTCAAGGCACTCTCCAGGCACGGTCCAGGCACTGTCCAGGCACGGTCCAAGCACTGTCCAGGCGTGGGAAAATCCCACAGCCAAGGCTTCTAGACGTGGGCATGTGCTAGGCAAACGCACTCCTGACGCAACCATCTCGGAATCGCTTCAAATTTTATAGGGACATCAATAGTGGTACCAACAGAACCTCCACCAAGTTTCACGCAATTAGCTAGAGAATTACTAATTTTTCTAAATTTTCCGAGCTTAAAACAAGAAAAGTTAAATTTTTTGTAAAAACCAACCAAATCAGCCGAACTAAGTCTGTGATGCCTTCTAACATATTTTCACAACGTATTAGTCGAAACACATCCAAAGAATCGATGGAAACGCAACTTTTAGTAATCGCCCACCCGCCATGCCAACGCACTGTCCAGGCACATTCTAGGCACGGTCCAAGCACTGTCCATGCTTGGGAAAATCCCACAGCCAAGGCTTCTAGACGTTGGCAAGTTCTTGGCAAAAGCACTCCCGACGCAACCATATCGGAATCGCTTCAAATTTTATAGGGACATCAATGGTGGTTCCAAGAGAACCCCCACCAAGTTTAACGCAATTATCTCGAGAATTACTTTTTCTAAATTTTTCGAGCTTAAAAACCGAAAAGTTTAAATTTTCGTAAAAACCAAACAAATCAGCCGAACCAAGTTTGTGATGCCTTCTAACATGTTTTCACAACGTATTAGTCGAAACACATCCAAAATATCGATGGAAATGCAACTTTTAGTAATCGCCCACCCGCCATGCCAAGGCACTGTCAAGGCACTCTCCAGGCACGGTCCAGGCACTGTCCAGGCACGGTCCAAGCACTGTCCAGGCGTGGGAAAATCCCACAGCCAAGGCTTCTAGACGTGGGCATGTGCTAGGCAAACGCACTCCTGACGCAACCATCTCGGAATCGCTTCAAATTTTATAGGGACATCAATAGTGGTACCAACAGAACCTCCACCAAGTTTCACGCAATTAGCTAGAGAATTACTAATTTTTCTAAATTTTCCGAGCTTAAAACAAGAAAAGTTAAATTTTTTGTAAAAACCAACCAAATCAGCCGAACTAAGTCTGTGATGCCTTCTAACATATTTTCACAACGTATTAGTCGAAACACATCCAAAGAATCGATGGAAACGCAACTTTTAGTAATCGCCCACCCACCATGCCAACGCACTGTCCAGGCACATTCTAGGCACGGTCCAAGCACTGTCCACGCTTGGGAAAATCCCACAGCCAAGGCTTCTAGACGTTGGCATGTGCTAGGCAAACGCACTCCTGACGCAACCATCTCGGAATCGCTTCAAATTTTATAGGGACATCAATAGTGGTACCAACAGAACCTCCACCAAGTTTCACGCAATTAGCTAGATAATTACTAATTTTTCTAAATTTTCCGAGCTTAAAACAAGAAAAGTTAATTTTTTGTAAAAACCAACCAAATCAGCCGAACTAAGTTTGTGATGCCTTCTAACAAATTTTCACAACGTATTAGTCGAAACACATCCAAAGAATCGATGGAAACGCAACATTTAGTAATCGCCCACCCGCCATGCCAACGCACTGTCCAGGCACATTCTAGGCACGGTCCAAGCACTGTCCACGCTTGGGAAAATCCCACAGCCAAGGCTTCTAGACGTTGGCAAGTGCTTGGCAAAAGCACTCCCGACGCAACGATATCGGAATCGCTTCAAATTTTATAGGGACATCAATGGTGGTTCCAAGAGAACCTCTACCAAGTTTCACGCAATTATCTCAAGAATTACTAATTTTTCTAAATTTTCCGAGCTTAAAACCCGAAAAGTTTAAATTTCCGTAAAAACCAACCAAATCAGCCGAACCAAGTTTGTGATGCCCTCTAACATGTTTTCACAACGTATTAGTCGAAACACATCCAAAGAATCGATGGAAACGCAACTTTTAGTAATCGCCCACCCGCCATGCCAACGCACTGTCCAGGCACATTCTAGGCACGGTCCAAGCAATGTCCACGCTTGGGAAAATCCCACAGCCAAGGCTTCTAGACGTTGGCAAGTGCTTGGCAAAAGCACTCCCGACGCAACCATATCGGAATCGCTTCAAATTTTATAGGGACATCAATGGTGGTTCCAAGAGAACCCCCACCAAGTTTAACGCAATTATCTCGAGAATTACTTTTTCTAAATTTTTCATGCTTAAAACCCGAAAAGTTTAAATTTTCGTAAAAACCAAACAAATCAGCCGAACCAAGTTTGTGATGCCTTCTAACATGTTTTCACAACGTATTAGTCGAAACACATCCAAAATATCGATGGAAATGCAACTTTTAGTAATCGCCCACCCGCCATGCCAAGGCACTGTCAAGGCACTATCCAGGCACTGTCCAGGCACGGTCCAAGCACTGTCCAGGCGTGGGAAAATCCCACAGCCAAGGCTTCTAGACGTGGGCATGTGCTAGGCAAACGCACTCCTGACGCAACCATCTCGGAATCGCTTCAAATTTTATAGGGACATCAATAGTGGTACCAACAGAACCTCCACCAAGTTTCACGCAATTAGCTAGAGAATTACTAATTTTTCTAAATTTTCCGAGCTTAAAACAAGAAAAGTTAAATTTTTTGTAAAAACCAACCAAATCAGCCGAACTAAGTCTGTGATGCCTTCTAACATATTTTCACAACGTATTAGTCGAAACACATCCAAAGAATCGATGGAAACGCAACTTTTAGTAATCGCCCACCCACCATGCCAACGCACTGTCCAGGCACATTCTAGGCACGGTCCAAGCACTGTCCACGCTTGGGAAAATCCCACAGCCAAGGCTTCTAGACGTTGGCATGTGCTAGGCAAACGCACTCCTGACGCAACCATCTCGGAATCGCTTCAAATTTTATAGGGACATCAATAGTGGTACCAACAGAACCTCCACCAAGTTTCACGCAATTATCTAGATAATTACTAATTTTTCTAAATTTTCCGAGCTTAAAACAAGAAAAGTTAAATTTTTGTAAAAACCAACCAAATCAGCCGAACTAAGTTTGTGATGCCTTCTAACAAATTTTCACAACGTATTAGTCGAAACACATCCAAAGAATCGATGGAAACGCAACATTTAGTAATCGCCCACCCGCCATGCCAACGCACTGTCCAGGCACATTCTAGGCACGGTCCAAGCACTGTCCACGCTTGGGAAAATCCCACAGCCAAGGCTTCTAGACGTTGGCAAGTGCTTGGCAAAAGCACTCCCGACGCAACGATATCGGAATCGCTTCAAATTTTATAGGGACATCAATGGTGGTTCCAAGAGAACCTCTACCAAGTTTCACGCAATTATCTCAAGAATTACTAATTTTTCTAAATTTTCCGAGCTTAAAACCCGAAAAGTTTAAATTTCCGTAAAAACCAACCAAATCAGCCGAACCAAGTTTGTGATGCCCTCTAACATGTTTTCACAACGTATTAGTCGAAACACATCCAAAGAATCGATGGAAACGCAACTTTTAGTAATCGCCCACCCGCCATGCCAACGCACTGTCCAGGCACATTCTAGGCACGGTCCAAGCACTGTCCACGCTTGGGAAAATCCCACAGCCAAGGCTTCTAGACGTTGGCAAGTGCTTGGCAAAAGCACTCCCGACGCAACCATATCGGAATCGCTTCAAATTTTATAGGGACATCAATGGTGGTTCCAAGAGAACCCCCACCAAGTTTAACGCAATTATCTCGAGAATTACTTTTTCTAAATTTTTCATGCTTAAAACCCGAAAAGTTTAAATTTTCGTAAAAACCAAACAAATCAGCCGAACCAAGTTTGTGATGCCTTCTAACATGTTTTCACAACGTATTAGTCGAAACACATCCAAAATATCGATGGAAATGCAACTTTTAGTAATCGCCCACCCGCCATGCCAAGGCACTGTCAAGGCACTATCCAGGCACTGTCCAGGCACGGTCCAAGCACTGTCCAGGCGTGGGAAAATCCCACAGCCAAGGCTTCTAGACGTGGGCATGTGCTAGGCAAACGCACTCCTGACGCAACCATCTCGGAATCGCTTCAAATTTTATAGGGACATCAATAGTGGTACCAACAGAACCTCCACCAAGTTTCACGCAATTAGCTAGAGAATTACTAATTTTTCTAAATTTTCCGAGCTTAAAACAAGAAAAGTTAAATTTTTTGTAAAAACCAACCAAATCAGCCGAACTAAGTCTGTGATGCCTTCTAACATATTTTCACAACGTATTAGTCGAAACACATCCAAAGAATCGATGGAAACACAACTTTTAGTAATCGCCCACCCACCATGCCAACGCACTGTCCAGGCACATTCTAGGCACGGTCCAAGCACTGTCCACGCTTGGGAAAATCCCACAGCCAAGGCTTCTAGACGTTGGCATGTGCTAGGCAAACACACTCCTGACGCAACCATCTCGGAATCGCTTCAAATTTTATAGGGACATCAATAGTGGTACCAACAGAACCTCCACCAAGTTTCACGCAATTATCTCGATAATTACTAATTTTTCTAAATTTTCCGAGCTTAAAACAAGAAAAGTTTAAATTTTTGTAAAAACCAACCAAATCAGCCGAACCAAGTTTGTGATGCCTTCTAACATGTTTTCACAACGTATTAGTCGAAACACATCCAAAGAATCGATGGAAACGCAACATTTAGTAATCGCCCACCAGCCATGCCAACGCACTGTCCAGGCACATTCTAGGCACGGTCCAAGCACTACACAAGCTTGGGAAAATCCCACAGCCAAGGCTTCTAGACGTTGGCAAGTGCTTGGCAAAAGCACTCCCGACGCAACGATATCGGAATCGCTTCAAATTTTATAGGGACATCAATGGTGGTTCCAAGAGAACCTCTACCAAGTTTCACGCAATTATCTCGAGAATTACTAATTTTTCTAAATTTTCCGAGCTTAAAACCCGAAAAGTTTAAATTTCCGTAAAAACCAACCAAATCAGCCGAACCAAGTTTGTGATGCCCTCTAACATGTTTTCACAACGTATTAGTCGAAACACATCCAAAGAATCGATGGAAACGCAACTTTTAGTAATCGCCCACCCGCCATGCCAACGCACTGTCCAGGCACATTCTAGGCACGGTCCAAGCACTGTCCACGCTTGGGAAAATCCCACAGCCAAGGCTTCTAGACGTTGGCAAGTGCTTGGCAAAAGCACTCCCGACGCAACCATATCGGAATCGCTTCAAATTTTATAGGGACATCAATGGTGGTTCCAAGAGAACCCCCACCAAGTTTAACGCAATTATCTCGAGAATTACTTTTTCTAAATTTTTCATGCTTAAAACCCGAAAAGTTTAAATTTTCGTAAAAACCAAACAAATCAGCCGAACCAAGTTTGTGATGCCTTCTAACATGTTTTCACAACGTATTAGTCGAAACACATCCAAAATATCGATGGAAATGCAACTTTTAGTAATCGCCCACCCGCCATGCCAAGGCACTGTCAAGGCACTCTCCAGGCACGGTCCAGGCACTGTCCAGGCACGGTCCAAGCACTGTCCAGGCGTGGGAAAATCCCACAGCCAAGGCTTCTAGACGTGGGCATGTGCTAGGCAAACGCACTCCTGACGCAACCATCTCGGAATCGCTTCAAATTTTATAGGGACATCAATAGTGGTTCCATGAGAACCTCCACTAAGTTTCACGCAATTAGCTAGAGAATTACTAATTTTTCTAAATTTTCCAAGCTTAAAACAAGAAAAGTTAATTTTTTTGTAAAAACCAACCAAATCAGCCGAACTAAGTCTGTGATGCCTTCTAACATATTTTCACAACGTATTAGTCGAAACACATCCAAAGAATCGATGGAAACGCAACTTTTAGTAATCGCCCACCTGCCATGCCAACGCACTGTCCAGGCACATTCTAGGCACGGTCCAAGCACTGTCCACGCTTGGGAAAATCCCACAGCCAAGGCTTCTAGACGTTGGCAAGTGCTTGGCAAAAGCACTCCCGACGCAACCATATCGGAATCGCTTCAAATTTTATAGGGACATCAATGGTGGTTCCAAGAGAACCCCCACCAAGTTTAACGCAATTATCTCGAGAATTACTTTTTCTAAATTTTTCGAGCTTAAAACCCGAAAAGTTTAAATTTTCGTAAAAACCAAACAAATCAGCCGAACCAAGTTTGTGATGCCTTCTAACATGTTTTCACAACGTATTAGTCGAAACACATCCAAAATATCGATGGAAATGCAACTTTTAGTAATCGCCCACCCGCCATGCCAAGGCACTGTCAAGGCACTGTCCAGGCACGGTCCAGGCACTGTCCAGGCACGGTCCAAGCACTGTCCAGGCGTGGGAAAATCCCACAGCCAAGGCTTCTAGACGTGGGCATGTGCTAGGCAAACGCACTCCTGACGCAACCATCTCGGAATCGCTTCAAATTTTATAGGGACATCAATAGTGGTTCCATGAGAACCTCCACCAAGTTTCACGCAATTAGCTAGAGAATTACTAATTTTTCTAAATTTTCCAAGCTTAAAACAAGAAAAGTTAAATTTTTTGTAAAAACCAACCAAATCAGCCGAACTAAGTCTGTGATGCCTTCTAACATATTTTCACAACGTATTAGTCGAAACACATCCAAAGAATCGATGGAAACGCAACTTTTAGTAATCGCCCACCCGCCATGCCAACGCACTGTCCAGGCACATTCTAGGCACGGTCCAAGCACTGTCCATGCTTGGGACAATCCCACAGCCAAGGCTTCTAGACGTTGGCAAGTGCTTGGCAAAAGCACTCCAGACGCAACCATATCGGAATCGCTTCAAAATTTATAGGGACATCAATGGTGGTTCCAAGAGAACCCCCACCAAGTTTAACGCAATTATCTCGAGAATTACTTTTTCTAAATTTTTCGAGCTTAAAACCCGAAAAGTTTAAATTTTCGTAAAAACTAAACAAATCAGCCGAACCAAGTTTGTGATGCCTTCTAACATGTTTTCACAACGTATTAGTCGAAACACATCCAAAATATCAATGGAAATGCAACTTTTAGTAATCGCCCACCCGCCATGCCAAGGCACTGTCAAGGCACTCTCCAGGCACGGTCCAGGCACTGTCCAGGCACGGTCCAAGCACTGTCCAGGCGTGGGAAAATCCCACAGCCAAGGCTTCTAGACGTGGGCATGTGCTAGGCAAACGCACTCCTGACGCAACCATCTCGGAATCGCTTCAAATTTTATAGGGACATCAATAGTGGTACCAACAGAACCTCCACCAAGTTTCACGCAATTAGCTAGAGAATTACTAATTTTTCTAAATTTTCCGAGCTTAAAACAAGAAAAGTTAAATTTTTTGTAAAAACCAACCAAATCAGCCGAACTAAGTCTGTGATGCCTTCTAACATATTTTCACAACGTATTAGTCGAAACACATCCAAAGAATCGATGGAAACGCAACTTTTAGTAATCGCCCACCCGCCATGCCAACGCACTGTCCAGGCACATTCTAGGCACGGTCCAAGCACTGTCCATGCTTGGGACAATCCCACAGCCAAGGCTTCTAGACGTTGGCAAGTGCTTGGCAAAAGCACTCCCGACGCAACCATATCGGAATCGCTTCAAATTTTATAGGGACATCAATGGTGGTTCCAAGAGAACCCCCACCAAGTTTAACGCAATTATCTCGAGAATTACTTTTTCTAAATTTTTCGAGCTTAAAACCCGAAAAGTTTAAATTTTCGTAAAAACCAAACAAATCAGCCGAACCAAGTTTGTGATGCCTTCTAACATGTTTTCACAACGTATTAGTCGAAACACATCCAAAATATCGATGGAAATGCAACTTTTAGTAATCGCCCACCCGCCATGCCAAGGCACTGTCAAGGCACTCTCCAGGCACGGTCCAGGCACTGTCCAGGCACGGTCCAAGCACTGTCCAGGCGTGGGAAAATCCCACAGCCAAGGCTTCTAGACGTGGGCATGTGCTAGGCAAACGCACTCCTGACGCAACCATCTCGGAATCGCTTCAAATTTTATAGGGACATCAATAGTGGTACCAACAGAACCTCCACCAAGTTTCACGCAATTAGCTAGAGAATTACTAATTTTTCTAAATTTTCCGAGCTTAAAACAAGAAAAGTTAAATTTTTTGTAAAAACCAACCAAATCAGCCGAACTAAGTCTGTGATGCCTTCTAACATATTTTCACAACGTATTAGTCGAAACACATCCAAAGAATCGATGGAAACGCAACTTTTAGTAATCGCCCACCCACCATGCCAACGCACTGTCCAGGCACATTCTAGGCACGGTCCAAGCACTGTCCACGCTTGGGAAAATCCCACAGCCAAGGCTTCTAGACGTTGGCATGTGCTAGGCAAACGCACTCCTGACGCAACCATCTCGGAATCGCTTCAAATTTTATAGGGACATCAATAGTGGTACCAACAGAACCTCCACCAAGTTTCACGCAATTAGCTAGATAATTACTAATTTTTCTAAATTTTCCGAGCTTAAAACAAGAAAAGTTAAATTTTTTGTAAAAACCAACCAAATCAGCCGAACTAAGTTTGTGATGCCTTCTAACAAATTTTCACAACGTATTAGTCGAAACACATCCAAAGAATCGATGGAAACGCAACATTTAGTAATCGCCCCCCCGCCATGCCAACGCACTGTCCAGGCACATTCTAGGCACGGTCCAAGCACTGTCCACGCTTGGGAAAATCCCACAGCCAAGGCTTCTAGACGTTGGCAAGTGCTTGGCAAAAGCACTCCCGAGCAACGATATCGGAATCGCTTCAAATTTTATAGGGACATCAATGGTGGTTCCAAGAGAACCTCTACCAAGTTTCACGCAATTATCTCGAGAATTACTAATTTTTCTAAATTTTCCGAGCTTAAAACCCGAAAAGTTTAAATTTCCGTAAAAACCAACCAAATCAGCCGAACCAAGTTTGTGATGCCCTCTAACATGTTTTCACAACGTATTAGTCGAAACACATCCAAAGAATCGATGGAAACGCAACTTTTAGTAATCGCCCACCCGCCATGCCAACGCACTGTCCAGGCACATTCTAGGCACGGTCCAAGCACTGTCCACGCTTGGGAAAATCCCACAGCCAAGGCTTCTAGACGTTGGCAAGTGCTTGGCAAAAGCACTCCCGACGCAACCAGATCGGAATCGCTTCAAATTTTATAGGGACATCAATGGTGGTTCCAAGAGAACCCCCACCAAGTTTAACGCAATTATCTCGAGAATTACTTTTTCTAAATTTTTCATGCTTAAAACCCGAAAAGTTTAAATTTTCGTAAAAACCAAATAAATCAGCCGAACCAAGTTTGTGATGCCTTCTAACGTGTTTTCACAACGTATTAGTCGAAACACATCCAAAATATCGATGGAAATGCAACTTTTAGTAATCGCCCACCCGCCATGCCAAGGCACTGTCAAGGCACTCTCCAGGCACTGTCCAGGCACGGTCCAAGCACTGTCCAGGCGTGGGAAAATCCCACAGCCAAGGCTTCTAGACGTGGGCATGTGCTAGGCAAACGCACTCCTGACGCAACCATCTCGGAATCGCTTCAAATTTTATAGGGACATCAATAGTGGTACCAACAGAACCTCCACCAAGTTTCACGCAATTAGCTAAAGAATTACTAATTTTTCTAAATTTTCCGAGCTTAAAACAAGAAAAGTTAAATTTTTTGTAAAAACCAACCAAATCAGCCGAACTAAGTCAGTGATGCCTTCTAACATTTTTTCACAACGTATTAGTCGAAACACATCCAAAGAATCGATGGAAACACAACTTTTAGTAATCGCCCACCCACCATGCCAACGCACTGTCCAGGCACATTCTAGGCACGGTCCAAGCACTGTCCACGCTTGGGAAAATCCCACAGCCAAGGCTTCTAGACGTTGGCATGTGCTAGGCAAACGCACTACCGGAATCGCTTCAAATTTTATAGGGACATCAATGGTGGTTCCAAGAGAACCTCTACCAAGTTTCACGCAATTATCTCGAGAATTACTAATTTTTCTAAATTTTCCGAGCTTAAAACCCGAAAAGTTTAAATTTCCGTAAAAACCAACCAAATCAGCCGAACCAAGTTTGTGATGCCCTCTAACATGTTTTCACAACGTATTAGTCGAAACACATCCAAAGAATCGATGGAAACGCAACATTTAGTAATCGCCCACCAGCCATGCCAACGCACTGTCCAGGCACATTCTAGGCACGGTCCAAGCACTGCACAAGCTTGGGAAAATCCCACAGTCAAGGCTTCTAGACGTTGGCAAGTGCTTGGCAAAAGCACTCCCGACGCAACGATATCGGAATCGCTTCAAATTTTATAGGGACATCAATGGTGGTTCTAAGAGAACCTCTACCAAGTTTCACGCAATTATCTCGAGAATTACTAATTTTTCTAAATATTGCGAGCTTAAAACCCGAAGAGTTTAAATTTCCGTAATAACCAACCAAATCAGCCGAACCAAGTTTGTGATGCCCTCTAACATGTTTTCACAACGTATTAGTCGAAACACATCCAAAGAATCGATGGAAACGCAACTTTTAGTAATCGCCCACCCGCCATGCCAACGCACTGTCCAGGCACATTCTAGGCACGGTCCAAGCACTGTCCACGCTTGGGAAAATCCCACAGCCAAGGCTTCTAGACGTTGGCAAGTGCTTGGCAAAAGCACTCCCGACGCAACCATATCGGAATCGCTTCAAATTTTATAGGGACATCAATGGTGGTTCCAAGAGAACCCCCACCAAGTTTAACGCAATTATCTCGAGAATTACTTTTTCTAAATTTTTCATGCTTAAAACCCGAAAAGTTTAAATTTTCGTAAAAACCAAACAAATCAGCCGAACCAAGTTTGTGATGCCTTCTAACATGTTTTCACAACGTATTAGTCGAAACACATCCAAAATATCGATGGAAATGCAACTTTTAGTAATCGCCCACCCGCCATGCCAAGGCACTGTCAAGGCACTCTCCAGGCACGGTCCAGGCACTGTCCAGGCACGGTCCAAGCACTGTCCAGGCGTGGGAAAATCCCACAGCCAAGGCTTCTAGACGTGGGCATGTGCTAGGCAAACGCACTCCTGACGCAACCATCTCGGAATCGCTTCAAATTTTATAGGGACATCAATAGTGGTACCAACAGAACCTCCACCAAGTTTCACGCAATTAGCTAAAGAATTACTAATTTTTCTAAATTTTCCGAGCTTAAAACAAGAAAAGTTAAATTTTTTGTAAAAACCAACCAAATCAGCCGAACTAAGTCAGTGATGCCTTCTAACATTTTTTCACAACGTATTAGTCGAAACACATCCAAAGAATCGATGGAAACACAACTTTTAGTAATCGCCCACCCACCATGCCAACGCACTGTCCAGGCACATTCTAGGCACGGTCCAAGCACTGTCCACGCTTGGGAAAATCCCACAGCCAAGGCTTCTAGACGTTGGCATGTGCTAGGCAAACGCACTACTGACGCAACCATCTCGGAATCGCTTCAAATTTTATAGGGACATCAATGGTGGTTCCAAGAGAACCTCTACCAAGTTTCACGCAATTATCTCGAGAATTACTAATTTTTCTAAATTTTCCGAGCTTAAAACCCGAAAAGTTTAAATTTCCGTAAAAACCAACCAAATCAGCCGAACCAAGTTTGTGATGCCCTCTAACATGTTTTCACAACGTATTAGTCGAAACACATCCAAAGAATCGATGGAAACGCAACATTTAGTAATCGCCCACCAGCCATGCCAACGCACTGTCCAGGCACATTCTAGGCACGGTCCAAGCACTGCACAAGCTTGGGAAAATCCCACAGCCAAGGCTTCTAGACGTTGGCAAGTGCTTGGCAAAAGCACTCCCGACGCAACGATATCGGAATCGCTTCAAATTTTATAGGGACATCAATGGTGGTTCTAAGAGAACCTCTACCAAGTTTCACGCAATTATCTCGAGAATTACTAATTTTTCTAAATATTGCGAGCTTAAAACCTGAAGAGTTTAAATTTCCGTAATAACCAACCAAATCAGCCGAACCAAGTTTGTGATGCCCTCTAACATGTTTTCACAACGTATTAGTCGAAACACATCCAAAGACTCGATGGAAACGCAACTTTTAGTAATCGCCCACCCGCCATGCCAACGCACTGTCCAGGCACATTCTAGGCACGGTCCAAGCACTGTCCACGCTTGGGAAAATCCCACAGCCAAGGCTTCTAGACGTTGGCAAGTGCTTGGCAAAAGCACTCCCGACGCAACCATATCGGAATCGCTTCAAATTTTATAGGGACATCAATGGTGGTTCCAAGAGAACCCCCACCAAGTTTAACGCAATTATCTCGAGAATTACTTTTTCTAAATTTTTCATGCTTAAAACCCGAAAAGTTTAAATTTTCGTAAAAACCAAACAAATCAGCCGAACCAAGTTTGTGATGCCTTCTAACATGTTTTCACAACGTATTAGTCGAAACACATCCAAAATATCGATGGAAATGCAACTTTTAGTAATCGCCCACCCGCCATGCCAAGGCACTGTCAAGGCACTCTCCAGGCACGGTCCAGGCACTGTCCAGGCACGGTCCAAGCACTGTCCAGGCGTGGGAAAATCCCACAGCCAAGGCTTCTAGACGTGGGCATGTGCTAGGCAAACGCACTCCTGATGCAACCATCTCGGAATCGCTTCAAATTTTATAGGGACATCAATAGTGGTACCAACAGAACCTCCACCAAGTTTCACGCAATTAGCTAGAGAATTACTAATTTTTCTAAATTTTCCGAGCTTAAAACAAGAAAAGTTAAATTTTTTGTAAAAACCAACCAAATCAGCCGAACAAAGTTTGTGATGCCTTCTAACAAATTTTCACAACGTATTAGTCGAAACACATCCAAAGAATCGATGGAAACGCAACATTTAGTAATCGCCCACCCGCCATGCCAACGCACTGTCCAGGCACATTCTAGGCACGGTCCAAGCACTGTCCACGCTTGGGAAAATCCCACAGCCAAGGCTTCTAGACGTTGGCAAGTGCTTGGCAAAAGCACTCCCGACGCAACGATATCGGAATCGCTTCAAATTTTATAGGGACATCAATGGTGGTTCCAAGAGAACCTCTACCAAGTTTCACGCAATTATCTCGAGAATTACTAATTTTTCTAATTTTCCGAGCTTAAAACCCGAAAAGTTTAAATTTCTGTAAAAACCAACCAAATCAGCCGAACCAAGTTTGTGATGCCCTCTAACATGTTTTCACAACGTATTAGTCGAGACACATCCAAAGAATCGATGGAAACACAACTTTTAGTAATTGCCCACCCGCCATGCCAAGGCACTGTCCATGCACAGTCCAGACACGGTCCAAGCACTGTCCAGGCACGGTCCAAGCACTGTCCAGGCTTGGGAAAATCCCACAGCCAAGGCTTCTAGACGTGGGCAAGTTATTGGCAAACGCACTACCGGCGCAACCATCTCGGAATCGCTCAAATTTTATAGGGACGTCAATAGTGGTACAAAGAGAACCCCCTCCAAGTTTCACGCAATTATCTCGAGAATTACAAATTTTTCTAAATTTTCCGAGCTTAAAACCCGAAAAGTTTAAATTTTCGTAAAAACCAACCAAATCAGCCGAACCAAGTTAGTGATGTCTTCTAACATGTTTGCACAACGTATTAGTTGAAACACATCCAAAGAATCGATGGAAATGCAACTTTTAGTAATCGCCCACCCGCCATGCCAACGCACTGTCCATGCACTGTCCAGGCATGGTCCAAGCACTGTCCAGGCACGGTCCAAGCACTGT
Source organism: Clarkia xantiana subsp. parviflora (assembly GCA_036873135.1). Lineage (NCBI taxonomy): Eukaryota > Viridiplantae > Streptophyta > Magnoliopsida > Myrtales > Onagraceae > Clarkia > Clarkia xantiana. The sequence goes on along the minus strand of JAPTYO010000035.1, from coordinate 466,592 downwards.
CCAGGCTTGGGAAAACCCCACAGCCAAGGCTTCTAGACGTTGGCAAGTGCTTGGCAAAAGCACTCCCGGCGCAACCATCTCGGAATCACTTCAAATTTTATAGGGACATCAATAGTGGTTCCAAGAGAACCTCTACCAAGTTTCACGCAATTATCTCGAGAATTACTAATTTTTCTAAATTTTCCGAGCTTAAAACCCGAAAAGTTTAAATATTCGTCAAAACCAACCAAATATGCCGAACCAATTTTGTGAAGCCCTCTAACATGTTTTCACAACGTATTAGTCGAAACACATCCAAAGAATCGATGGAAACGAAACTTTTAGTAATCGCCCACCCGCCATGCCAAGGCACTGTCCATGCACTGTCCAGGCACGGTCCAAGCATTGTCCAAGCTTGGGAAAATCCCACAGCCAAGGCTTCTAGACGTGGGCAAGTTCTTGGCAAACGCAGTTCCGGTGCAACTATCTTGGAATCGATCAAATTTTATAGGGACGTCAATAGTGGTACCAAGAGAACCCCCACCAAGTTTCACGCAATTATCTCGAGAATTACAATTTTTCTAAATTTTCCGCGCTTAAACCCGAAACGTTTAAATTTTCGTAAAAACCAACCAAATCAGCCGAACCAAGCTTGTGATGCCCTCTAACATGTTTTCACAACGTATTATTCGAAAAATATCCAAAGAATCGATGGAAACACAACTTTTAGTAATCGCCCACCTGCCATGCCAAGGCACTGTCCATGCACTGTCCATGCACTTTCCAGGCACGGTCCAAGCACTGTCCAGGCACGGTCCAGGCACTGTCCAGGCTTGGGAAAATCCCACAGCCAAGGCTTCTAGACGTGGGCAAGTTCTTGGCAAACGCACTACCGGCGCAACCATCTCGGAATCGCTCAAATTTTATAGGGACGTCAATAGTGGTACAAAGAGAACCCCCACCAAGTTTCACGCACTTATCTCGAGAATTACAAATTTTTCTAAATTTTCCGAGCTTAAAACCCGAAAAGTTTAAATTTTCGTAAAAACCAACCAAATCAGCCGAACCAAGTTAGTGATTCCTTTTAACATGTTTGCACAACGTATTAGTCGTAACACATCCAAAGAATCGATGGAAACGCAACTTTTAGTAATCGCCCACCCGCCATGCCAAGGCACTGTCCATGCACTGTCCAGGCACTATCCAGGCACGGTCCAAGCACTGTCCAGGCACGGTCCAAGCACTGTCCAGGCTTGGGAAAATCCCACAGCCAAGGCTTCTAGACGTGGGCAAGTTATTGGCAAACGCACTACCGGCGCAACCATCTCGGAATCGCTCAAATTTTATAGGGACGTCAATAGTGGTACAAAGAGAACCCCCTCCAAGTTTCACGCAATTATCTCGAGAATTACAAATTTTTCTAAATTTTCCGAGCTTAAAACCCGAAAAGTTTAAATTTTCGTAAAAACCAACCAAATCAGCCGAACCAAGTTAGTGATGCCTTCTAACATGTTTGCACAACGTATTAGTTGAAACACATCCAAAGAATCGATGGAAATGCAACTTTTAGTAATCGCCCACCCGCCATGCCAACGCACTGTCCATGCACTGTCCAGGCATGGTCCAAGCACTGTCCAGGCACGGTCCAGGCACGGTCCAAGCACTGTCCAGGCTTGGGAAAACCCCACAGCCGAGGCTTCTAGACGTTGGCAAGTGCTTGGCAAAAGCACTCCCGGCGCAACCATCTCGGAATCACTTCAAATTTTATAGGGACATCAATAGTGGTTCCAAGAGAACCTCTACCAAGTTTCACGCAATTATCTCGAGAATTACTAATTTTTCTAAATTTTCCGAGCTTAAAACCCGAAAAGTTTAAATATTCGTCAAAACCAACCAAATATGCCGAACCAATTTTGTGAAGCCCTCTAACATGTTTTCACAACGTATTAGTCGAAACACATCCAAAGAATCGATGGAAACGAAACTTTTAGTAATCGCCCACCCGCCATACCAAGGCACTGTCCATGCACTGTCCAGGCACGGTCCAAGCACTGTCCAGGCTTGGGAAAATCCCACAGCCAAGGCTTCTAGACGTGGGCAAGTTCTTGGCAAACGCAGTTCCGGCGCATCTATCTTGGAATCGATCAAATTTTATAGGGACGTCAATAGTGGTACCAAGAGAACCCCCACCAAGTTTCACGCAATTATCTCGAGAATTACAATTTTTCTAAATTTTCCGCGCTTAAACCCGAAACGTTTAAATTTTCGTAAAAACCAACCAAATCAGCCGAACCAAGCTTGTGATGCCCTCTAACATGTTTTCACAACGTATTAGTCGAAAAATATCCAAAGAATCGATGGAAACACAACTTTTAGTAATCGCCCACCTGCCATGCCAAGGCACTGTCCATGCACTGTGCATGCACTTTCCAGGCACGGTCCAAGCACTATCCAGGCACGGTCCAGGCATTGTCCAGGCTTGGGAAAATCCCACAGCCAAGGCTTCTAGACGTGGGCAAGTTCTTGGCAAACGCACTACCGGCGCAACCATCTCGGAATCGCTCAAATTTTATAGGGACGTCAATAGTGGTACAAAGAGAACCCCCACCAAGTTTCACGCACTTATCTCGAGAATTACAAATTTTTCTAAATTTTCCGAGTTAAAACCCGAAAAGTTTAAATTTTCGTAAAAACCAACCAAATCAGCCGAACCAAGTTAGTGATTCCTTTTAACATGTTTGCACAACGTATTAGTCGTAACACATCCAAAGAATCGATGGAAACGCCACTTTTAGTAATCGCCCACCCGCCATGCCAAGGCACTGTCCATGCACTGTCCAGGCACTATCCAGGCACGGTCCAAGCACTGTCCAGGCACGGTCCAAGCACTGTCCAGGCTTGGGAAAATCCCACAGCCAAGGCTTCTAGACGTGGGCAAGTTCTTGGCAAACGCACTTCCGGCGCAACCATCTCGGAATCGCTCAAATTTTATAGGGACGTCAATAGTGGTACCAAGAGAACCCCCACCAAGTTTCACGCAATTATCTCGAGAATTACTAATTTTTCTAAATTTTCCGAGCTTAAAACCCGAAAAGTTTAAATTTTCGTAAAAACCAACCAAATCAGCCGAACCAAGTTTGTGATGCCCTCTAACATGTTTTCACAACGTATTAGTCGAAATATCCAAAGAATCGATGGAAACGCAACTTTTAGTAATCGCCCACCCGCCATGCCAAGGCACTTTCCATGCACTGTCCAAGCACTGTCCAGGCACGGTCCAAGCAATGTCAGGCTTGGGAAAACCCCACAACCAAGGCTTATAGACGTGGGCAAGAGCTTGGAAAACGCACTCCCGGCGCAACCATCTCGGAATCGCTTCAAATTTTATAGGGACATCATTAGTGGTACCAAGAGAACCTCCACCAAGTTTGACGCGATTATCTCGAGAATTACTATTTTTTCTAAATTTTCCGAGCTTAAAACCCGAAAAGTTTAAATTTTCGTAAAAACCAACCAAATCAGCCGAACCAAGTTTGTGATGCCTTCTAACATGTTTGCACAACGTATTAGTCGAAACACATCCAAAGAATCAATGGAAATGCAACTTTTAGTAATCGCCCACCCGCCATGCCAACGCACTGTCCAGGCATGGTCCAAGCACTGTCCAGGCACGGTCCAAGCACTGTCCAGTCTTGGGAAAACCCCACATCCAAGACTTCTAGACGTTGGCAAGTGCATGGCAAAAGCACTCCCGGCGCAACCATCTCGGAATCGCTTCAAATTTTATAGGGACATCAATAGTGGTACCAAGAGAACCTCTACCAAGTTTCACGCAATTATCTCGAGAATTACTAATTTTTCTAAATTTTCCGAGCTTAAAACCCGAAAAGTTTAAATTTTCGTAAAAACCAACCAAATCAGCCGAACCAAGTTTGTGATGCCCTCTAACATGTTTTCACAACGTATTAGTCGAAATATCCAAAGAATCGATGGAAACGCAACTCTTAGTAATCGCCCACCCGCCATGCCAAGGCACTTTCCATGCACTGTCCAAGCACTGTCCAGGCACGGTCCAAGCACTGTCAGGCTTGGGAAAACCCCACAACCAAGGCT
>JAPTYO010000035.1:450000-457500 GCA_036873135.1 Clarkia xantiana subsp. parviflora | reverse complement strand
TCAGAGACGTCGTATTCTCCGACGGATGAGTGAGTTCCCTTTCTCTTCCTCTTCGGTCGCATTACTTCCTTTCCTATTGCTAGCTTAGTATCATGACCTTCGTTGGGGTGTTAGTTGAAATTTGATTCGTACTTTGGGATTTCCTCCTACCTTTGCCTTAGGTCTTGCTATCCTGTCGGAGAACCATCTCACTAGGTCCGATTACAATGAACATGTTACCCTAGGAGATATCTGTCCCCTAGATGAGCCTCTGTATCCTTTTCTCCCCTCCTTGGGGAATACTCGCGAGACGGTGACGGAGCCTCCTATAGGGAAGGTCGCCGTGTACCCTTCCCAGATCCGATTCGGGCTGAGGCTGCCTTACTGTGATGAGCTTATAGAGTTGAGCAGGTTCTTCAGGATTTCTCCTGTGAACCTTGCCCCCAGTGCCCTCCGTGTCTGGGTGGGCTTCCGGGTATTGTGCCATTGGTACTCCTGGAAGTACTCTCTCGTTCTATTCCGATGCTTCTATCGGTTCCAGTACCGGACGAAGGTGGGGTTTGCGAGTTTCGTAACTCGCCATCCGACCTTCAAAGATCCCCGATTCGCTGATTTCGGGTTGAGTGGGGTCGAGTGGGATACCTCCCTCCGTTTCGTGACCCAGAGTGACAATTCGGCCAGTCACTGGGCTAAGCATTACTTCTTCATTACGGACCGATACGTCACTTGGTCGGTCTTGAATGAGGATCGGTCCGATGGTTGGCCTGCTTTTGGAGAGTTCTCTTCAGTTGATTTGAAGACTATGAAGATCATTCACGAGAGCAACAGGACTCGGTCATACTGTCCCGTGTCCTTAGTGACTGAGACGGATCTTTACGAGGCCGGGATCAGTCTGACTCCTGACTCCGGGGGTTCGGTATGTCACTTGGTCTTTCCATCTTTATTTACCTTCTGCTCTTCCTTTGTAGGTTGGTTTCATGGAAAAACCTATAACGTGCAGGGAGCCCCTGTTGATCTGAGCAAGAGGAAGGCTCCTTCTAGTTCTGCTTTGAAGAAATCCCCCCTGCCTGGGAAGAAGGCTGGGGCCTCTGGTATGCTTTCTCCTATTTGCTTCTTTATGGTATAACCTATGTTTTCCTTATCTTGTTATTACCTTGCTAGGGCGCTCCCCCTTGGTGACTGAGAGGGTCGTCTCCGTTGGCAGAGATTCTGGACCTTCCAAGTCCAAGCCGCGGAGATCTAATTCTGAGGCCGGGGCCTCGGCTGCTAAGAGAAAGAAGGTTGTGGATCCTGCTTCGCCTACTGCTCGTCCTCCGATCCTATCTCGTGATAAGGAGATGGTGGTCGAAGAGGTGCCTTCCCTGGCTGACAAAGGGAAGCGACCTGCTGGTGGTGGTTCCCCTGCCCCCCAGCCGAGGGCGCGGTCCTCAGGTATGATCTCTACCTTGTTGCTGATCCTTCTATGTTTATGTTCTCCCTTGACTTGCTTTGCTTGTGTAGGTGGGCCTCCGACTTTAAGTCGGAAGGATTTCGCACGGCTTACTGATGAAGATGTTATTGGGTCTGAGTGGACTCCCTTCGCTGGTCTGAAAGAGTTCCATCTCGATAGCACCTCCTCTTTGCGGACTCCTGAGGTTGGCGTCCGCGTACTCCGCGGCGCCATCCCCCCTGGCGATCGTGTTGCTCCGCCCAAGTCTCCTGGGGAGACTCGGCGCTTTGTTCAGGGGTTCTTTCTCGTTATGCACCTGTGAGTTGTTCCTTGCTTTCCTCTTATTACTTTCATAATGGCTATCTTTCGGTTACTCATCCCTTGTTTGAATTGTTAGGGTATGTCTGACATGGTGAACATGTCCTCGCTCGTGCTCGAGTTATCTGACGAGAGGAAGACCCTTGAGGACAGCCAGGTCTCTCTCAAGGCGGAGGTCGCCACTGCTGCTGAGAAGGCGCGTATATCTGATTTGAGGATGCAGGAGCTCCGGGACCAGGTGTCCTTGCTTGAGACTACTGTGGGCAGTTTGCGCCGGGAAGCTGAGGTTGCCGCGTCGCTCCATTCTGAGGAGCTGCGGAAGTTGGAGGCTAAGTGTCGGGCGGAGGAGAGGGTTGTCGCGGTGTCTAAGTACAAGGCCTCCTCTGCCTTCACCGCCGATTATAGCGCGCGTCTCACTCAGGAGATGAACCAGTTCGGTGAGTATCTGGTTGATCACATATACCGGATTGATCCTCAGTTCCCGTTTGGTGACCTTGGTGACTTTGGGCCATATGCCACTGGCTACGCGACTGTTCTGATGGGTCAGGCTGCTGTTGCAGACGAGGCTGCCCCTGCCCAGGTGGATGCTATACCTGTGGAGATTGGTACCTCAGACTCCTCCTCTTCATCCATTTCCGCTGGCGGTTCGGCTTCAGGGGGTGAGGGTGACTCCCCCGAAGGTTCTGACTGACTTGTTTATCTCATGCTATCCTTGTATATATAACTACACTCCTTCTCCCCTTGTATGGGTTGAGTGTTTTTTGAGATTGTGATGGTGTTTGTTGTTACTTTCCTTTGCCGCATTGTGTTGTTGACTACGTGGTTCGTTTGCCTTTACATTAGTGCTTCTCATCTTTTTGTATATATCTCTTTGGTTATGGGCTCTTCCCTTGGTGTGTTTCCTTTACTTATCCTTCTTTCGTGCTTTCCTTCATGTCTTACCTGCCATTTCATAAAGAAAAAACATTACTTGTTCTTCACATTACTTTACTTAGAAATTTCTTTCTTATGTTATCCTTCTGAGCATGGTATCCTTCTGAGCATGGTATCCTTCTAAGCATGGTATCCTTCTAAGCATGGTATCCTTCTAAGCATGGTATCCTTCTAAGCATGGTGTGATGATCTCTTCTGATACCCCTTACATGGTATACGTTGTACTGTTAGACCAAAGATACGCTCTTGGTGGGCGTCGAAATCTGTTCACGAGACAGGCTCTCGGACGGCACTTAACGTTTCACAGGATAGGCTCCCGGAGGGCTCAAGTTAGACCAAAGATACGCTCCTGGTGGGCGTCGAACTGGTAGTTTGAAATCTACCTCAAGATACGCTCTTGGGGGCGTCGAACTGGTAGTGTTTTTTCTACCTCAAGATACGCTCTTGGGGGCGTCGAATCTGGTAGGTTGCAAATCTACCTCAAGATACGCTCCTGGGGGCGTCGAATTCGTAGTTTTTGGAAACCACTCTCAAGATACGCTCTTGGTGCGTCGAATTCGTAGTGTAATAACTACTCTCAAGATACGCTCTTGGGGGCGTCGAAGGTCGTAGTATGAACACTACTCTCAAGATACGCTCCTGGGGGCGTCGAAGTTCGTGGTTTTTGGAAACCACTCTCAAGATACGCTCTTGGTGCGTCGAAGGTCGTAGTGTAGTAACTACTCTCAAGATACGCTCTTGGGGGCGTCGAATGTCGTAGTATGAAAACTACTCTCAAGATACGCTCTTGGGGGCGTCGAATGTAGTATGAAAACTACTCTCAAGATACGCTCTTGGGGGCGTCGAACCTGTCATTGACTTGAAGTCATATCTGTGTAAGGATAACTTCGTGGTTATACCACTGCATTCACTGGAAAATACTTTTGAGTAACTACTACTCCCTTAGGAGCATTCATGTTTTTGTACACTTGGGATGCCTTGGTGCACCAAGACATCCTTTGTAGGAATGAAAGATAGTTGTAGAGTTGGAGTAACTTCGTGAGTTCTCCTTCTCAATAGTTGTTTTTTGAAAAGCTTGTAAAGCTGAAACATGCGAAATGCTAGATATGAAACTAAGGATATGGGGTGGTCACTGTGTCTGTTGCCACGTACTCCTTGAAGCCTCCTTTGTAAATCATTTCTTCCACTTCCACCTTCAACACCATGCAGTTGTTGGTTTGATGCCCCCAGGTCCCATGGTACTCACACCAACCCTGTGCATCTCTTCCTAGGAAGGCCTTGTCTTCCTCCCTGCATGCTGGTAGCTCTTGCTTGAGGTGCTTGTGGAAAACTTCTTCTATGCTGAGTGTGAGGGGTGTGAATGTGAAATTGACACCTCCTCCCAATGTGTCCATTTCTTTTCCTCTCTTGAGAGCCTCATCCAACTGCTCCGCTTCCTGTGCAAATGCCCTATCCAGCCTTGCCTTGAGCTCTCTCATTGTGCTCGTCATGACCATCTCATAGAGCCCTCCATAGGCCCCGAATGAGTTTGGATGCATGTTCCTAATGAATGCCCTTACTGCTTCTCCCCTTGTGATGTCCATGCTGGCACCATAATCGAAGAATCTCTGGAAATAGCTTGATATAGACTCCTGCGGCATTTGCTTGATATCATCTATGTAGCGGAAGCCTCTTAGGATGGAGTTCCTTGTTCTGTTCCCTATTGTGGTGTCTGGCTGCCAAGGTATGGTTGTCACCTTCGCAGCCTTGCTCCTGTGTCTCTTTGTAGGCACTGTTTGAAAAAGCTGCCTGCTCAAACGGAGTGTCACTCCACTCCTCCTCCTTCCTTGCCTTTGTCTCCCTCCCCTCCTTCTTCTATCCTCGTTGGCTCCTACCATGACCACAGCCACTGTGTCTGTCCTGTGTGATCCATGTCTCATTGAGTTGACATAGCATTGCCTTGCAGTGCGTTGATCACCCAGGACCTCTCCAACCCCATTCTCCGTGATGTACTTAAGCTTCTGGTGAACAGTGGATGGCAGTATTTCATAGGGGTTTATGGTTGTCCTTCCTAGGATCCCATTGTAGGCTCCCAGGCTTTCAACCACCAAGAAATTGACATTTACCTTCAGCTGGGTCCATCCTTGGCCCATGGTTACTGGTAGGGTTATCATTCCCAAGGGGTAACTTGTTGCCCCTGAGAAGCCAACTAGAGGGAAGTTGACCGGTTTGATGTCTGCTTTGGTTTTCCCTATCTCTTCCAACACTCTCAGGCTTAGGAGGTCAGCTGAGCTGCCCCCATCCACCAAAATTCTCTTTACATCAAAATTGTCAATATCTAAAGTAATAACTAGAGCATCGTCATGTGGAAAGACGATGTGGCTCTTGTCCTTCTCCGAGAACTCGATCTTCACTTCTTCACCTTCTCTTGGCCTTTTTCTCCACCTTGGCACTGAGCTTAGCTTGGATGCATAGACCTCTCTTGCATTAGCAGTTGGGCCACCCGATGCTTCTCCCCCATGTATCATATTTATGACTCCTTTTTTGTTGGGTGGAGGGTTGTAGTCTATCTTTCCCTTGCCCTTGTCCTTCTGTGATGGCCCTAGTTGCATACTGTTGCCCCCATGGTCTACGAATTGCTTCAGTTCTCCCCTCTGGACGATGTTGTTTATGCTTAGCTTTAGGCTAAAGCATTCATTTGTGTCGTGACCATAAGCCTCATGGTTGTCACACCATCTATCCTTGTGATTTCCTACCATTGGGGCTCTCCACCTTGCAGGGGGTGACCAAAGCTTTTGGTTCCGCATCTCTCTAAGTACGGTGCTGGAGTGGCGTTCAGTGGGATGAACTTAATGACGTTTATTTCTCTAGCCTTTAAGGGTTCACCCATTTGGTTTCTTTGCTGCGGTGGACGCCATTCCTGCTGCCTTGCATGCTGCGGTGCCTGGGGTGGCTTGCCTGGATTTTGGCCTTCTTGCTTGCCCTGTGCCTCTCAAGGTCAATATGCGTTTTAACTCTTCCTGCAAGCTCCTCCAAGGTGCTTGCTGGCTTTTTGGCCATCTTTTCAGCCAATGTTGACCCAAAGCGACCTAAGTTTCTGATGAAGGCTCGTATTATCTCCCCTTCAGTGATGTCTCCCTGAATGTCTGCAATGTTCTGGTTGAACCTAGTATAGTAGCTGGCCAGGGATTCATCGTATTCTTGCTCCACATCATCAATGGAGCCTGTTCCTTTGAGGAGTTTCCTCTCCCCTAGGTATCTCTGCAGAAACATAGCTTTTAGCTGCTCCCATGAGTGGATGCTTTCAGAGGGCAGGCTGAAGAACCAGTGTGAGGCCACCCCTGATAGGGTGTTTGGGAAAAGAAGTGCCTTGTATCTTTCATCAGTGGTCCTCCCAAATAGGGAGGCCTCATGCTGTTGGATATGCTCTAGGGGGTCTCCCTTCCCATTGTACTTTGCAATTTGCACTGTGTGCAGGGAGTCTGGCACCCTGTTCATCTCCAGTTCCCTTGTGAAAGGGTGGTTCGTCTTGTCACTTAGACAATGCAGGCTGGGTTTCTTTGACTCATTCAATTTCCGGGTTATTATGGCTTTTATCTCCTCCGGAGTGATCATCACCTGTGCTGGAGTATAACCCCTCTGATATCCGCTGTAGTTGTAGACTGGGCTTACTGGGTTCCCTTGTCCCTGCTGGTATGGACTGTAGGTGTACCCTTGGTACGCCTGCTGGGGTCCTTCATGGAAGTCTTGCCTCCTTGGAGGTCTTGCTTGTCTTTCCTCCCCAAGCGGGGTGTAAGCCCTGTTGCTCTGCTGTTGCCTAGGAGGCACAAATTGTTGCCTTCCCTCTGGGGTGGCTCCTGGTGATATCTTCTTTGTTCCTCTCGCTGCCCTGCTCGAGGGTGCAAGTAGTACTCTTCTGCTGGGATCTTCTCCTCTTCATGAGCTTCAGTGTAAGTTCCTTGGGTGTATGCCGGCCTTGCATACGCTGTGTGGGCGCGGTTGCCATCTTTCTGTGCCGGCATCCCGTACGGGTACCTTTGGGGTTGCTCTTCATAATAGTATCCCTCAGGGGGTGCCGTGTTGTGGGAAGGCACTCCCTGTTGTTCTCTTTCTCTCTGTGGCCTTCTTGCCCGGGGGGTGGAGGCTGTGGAGGACTCAGCCCCAGCTGGGCGTGAAGGTCCTCCCTCCTGGTTGTTCTGTTGCTGAGGAGGTTGTGGTATTTCTTGGGGCTCTGGATGCATTGGCTGCTTCCCAGGGTTAGGCCGCCTCCCTGGGGGTATGGGTTCTCTTCTCCGCCCATTGCCCCCGGGTGGGCGTTGGGGCCTGGACACCCTACTGTTCGTCATAGCTCGTGTAATAGCCAGGCTTTCTGTTCGAAGCCTACAGACGGCGCCAAGTGTTAAGTTATGAGATCTAGGTCAACGGGGGATCGGCTTTGATCTCACTCCTTATGGGGGATGTGTGCGATCCGGTGTTCCTGAGTTGCCCTGCCTTAGCCTATCTTCTTTTTTCCTTCCTTCCTTCCTTTGCTCTTTCTCTCCTTCTACCCTGCAGAAGGGGCAATACCAGACACGGAGGGGGGGGGGTGGTGCCTGGTGAACCCTCTCCGATGCCTAAGTCAGTATTCTTCTAGAGAGATAAAGCTAGAGAGATGTCAGAGCTAAATTATCCAAATGGCCAAGATGATCAAATGAGTTGTGAAGGTGGGGTATTTATAGGCAACGGTGTCATTAAGGTGGCTTAACGACATCGTTAGCCTTTAAACACAATTAATTAACCTTTAAGCGCATAATTAAGACCTTAGGATTCGGAGAAGGTAGGCGACGTGAACCGAGTGTGGGTGTCCGAAAATGGCGCAGGGG
>JAPTYO010000035.1:427500-435000 GCA_036873135.1 Clarkia xantiana subsp. parviflora | reverse complement strand
AATCATCCATTGGCACCGCCAGAAAACTCGATCGGGCCACACCAGTTTCCAATCTTCGCTTGGATACGCACCATGCCCTTCGCCGCAATGCGTTCCGAGTTCACCGCTTTGACATGGCCTGAGTACTTAGTGCCCTTGAATCCTAGATTCGTGCACGCTTTGTCCGAACATAGAGAATGTGTTGATCCAGTGTTCACCATCATCATCACATCCTTTCCGTCTAAACAAGCTTTAACATAGACTAACAAAGGAGTTTTCTTTACCTTGTTCGTCACCATTGCTCCTAGCACTTGCATTGGAGCTATCCGGGTCTCACCATTCGACGTATCATTGGCCTTCCTTATAGAATTCAACTTCTCTTTACCCGTTCGAGGACAATCACGAGCTTTGTGCGGCCCGTTGCAAATAAAGCATCCGCGGTGGGTTTTCGGATCCTTCCATTCTGTCCTCTTCGAGTCGCCTTCGTCCGGTATCACTTGCATAGATTAGGGTTTGAATATCCCCTTCCCTTTGTCACGAGGCTTGGATGCCTTCAGCTCTTTACCATTGCGGCTAGCACTATCTGTTTGGTTTAAGGCTCGAAGTTCGATCAATCCGTCCGCAGCAATTATCGCACTCTTCAAGTCCTTAACTCCTCGTCGCTGTAATTCCACCTGGGCCCAATTTTGCAATCCTCTCATGAAGTGAAAGAGTTTGTCCTCGACCATACTCGGAATCGATGTCATGATTGCTGAAAATTGCTCGATATACTCATGGACTGAACCCGTCTGACTAAGGTTGAACAACTTCTCCCTGGCCACCCATGCACTATTGTTAGGCATGTAACGAGCTTTTAGCTCCGTTTTCAGCTCTTCCCAAGTAGACGCAAGCTGCCCATCATTCCGCTCACATGATGCTCGCCACCACGCTATAGCATCATCTTCAAAATACGCCGTCGCACAACACACTTTTCTGGACCTTGGAATTTCAGCATCCTCGAAATCTTGTTCCATCCGCCAAATAAAATCTTCCAGGGTTTCAGTATCTCGGACACCCAAGAAGGGTTTCGGTTCGTGGATTCTAACTTTGGTCGTGCACCTTCTAGCATAACATGTTACGTTGTTCTTGATGAAGTTCAGCTCCGCACGGGCAGAATCCGTGAAAGCTTCCAGGTTTTCCGACTGGATCTCTTGACCGTCCATCCTAGTTTCGAGATTAGCCAACCGCGACTCTGATTCTTGGGACTTTTCGTAGACGTGGACCAGCACTTCCAACGCATACTTCAACAAGGCAGGCTCCTCAGCTCCGTCCGCAAGAACTTCTCTAATCTTGGAAAAGGCTCTCGTCAAGCACCATCACGATCCTTTGCACACAGCTCGTTCGATCTCAACTCGTTCAATTGCAGCTCTGATACCAATGTAACAAGGGCTTTTTTAGGGCTTATTTTTCGCCTAATTACAGCTCTTGCTAGCGTGACTCTCTTGCAAATCACCAGCCTTCACACAAATCCAACGCAGCCAAAGAATCTTCGGAACAGCCAACACTCGAACAAGAACTTAAAAACCCACCAAGAACTCCAAGAAGAAGGGATGCAACACGCAACAAAGTAAAGAACAATAACAATCAAACACATGCTGATTTATCACGGCCTCCTTTATTCATTAATTGAAGGCTCAGCGCCCGAATTACACCCACACAATTTAGACGCTCACAACACTCTTCAGCTTTGCCACAGTTGGGTGTGCAAAAACTGCTTACAACACATAGGGACACTCCCCTTTATATAGATTTCGAATTTCCTAGCTGCCCTAGGTAAATCTCTATCTATATCTACACAATCCTATCTATACTATGTTAAGATATATATTTATAGCATATATATATCTTAACTTACAATATTCTGCCAATATATCTTAAGTTCCGTTAAATATAGCTATTAAAGCCCACAAATATATCTAAGTTCCCTTAAACAAAACTATAGATAAGATTCCACATATCTTGGGCGGATTTGGAGGCTTGGCTGCCAAGAATCACGTTGATCTTCTCCAATTTCAGATTTCTTCATCAATCTCGTGGGCTTGGACTTGTTCCTGGTCCCAGACTTTTGCCATCTTCACTGCGCCAATTCAGTCAATTCTGGACGCTGCACTTGCTGAGCACGGGCTGAGCACACCAAAAGCACGGGCCATGCACACACAAATCACGGGCTTAAGCATGTACCAAGCACTGGCTGGCAGCTCGTCTGGGAAGTTCTGCTGTGCACTGGGCAGGCACTTGCCAGACACAAGGAAAGCACGGGACAGGCACAGTTGAAGCACGGGACAAACACACAAAAAGCACGGGCAAGCAGATACGGGACAAGCAACATCCAAGCAGGGGACGAACACACTCAATGCACGGGACAAGCACTTGGGCAGGTACGAGGCATTCACTTCGCTGATACGGGACAAGCACTTGGCAGGTACGATAAATCTCGGGATTGATACGGGACACGCACTCGATGGACGCGGAATAATTCTTGACCACGGATTGATTCCCATCAACTACACATTGGTGCCAATTATTCCAAATCATCCAAAACACGTTGCACACCGCTACGATTCACCATTTTTACCCTCCAATCGCTTGTTGGGCTTGGGAAGCACGTCTATCATAGCCAAATTCGTACTTCCCAACAAGTCAGATTTTACGGGTCTGATAGTAGGCCACTATCCTACAATCGAAAGTTAATAGGGCTGAAATTTGAATGATGCGTCGTCGGTGCAAAGGCCGTGCGATCCGTCGAGTTATCATTAATCATCAGAGCAACGGGCAAATCCCTCGTCGACCTTTTATCTAACAAATGCATCCCTTCCAGAAGTCGGGGTTTGTTACACGTATTAGCTCTAGAATTACTACGGTTATCCGAGTATAGATACCATCAAACAAACTATAACTGATTTAATGAGCCATTCGCAGTTTCACAGTCTGAATTAGTTCATACTTACAAATGCATGGCTTAATCTTTGAGACAAGCATATGACTACTGGCAGGATCAACCAGGTAGCATCCGTTGACGACGTCGGCCCCGTGCATCGCTCCATAATGGAGGTTTGCAACGTGGCGGGAGCGTCTTACATCAAGGAACTGTATAGGCACATGATCCGAGGCTTTTACACCCCGTTCCTGTTATAGCATTCCGCATCCAAGAGATCAAGTATGTGTTCATGGTCCATCGCTACCCCGCAAGCGGGGCGATGCGTGGAAAACAAACGCTACCCCGCAAGGGGGTCCGGATGATCATACAATCACCCACCTACCGCAAAAATCCCAAACGCAAGTGGAGCTCCCATCCGACACCGCCCGGTAGCCCGATACTTGGTGGCCGTCCGAACATCCGCCAACGTTGGTAGCTAGTTCCTAGGTGGGCATGAGAGTTTATCCGGTGTCCCGTACCATCCGTTTCGCCTTCATCAACAACCGATGTTCCACCACGGACCGAGTGGCAACCGGTGGTATTTTTCGATCGTAGGGGTATTTCCGTCATTTTTT
The DNA here is from genome assembly GCA_036873135.1 of Clarkia xantiana subsp. parviflora. Lineage (NCBI taxonomy): Eukaryota > Viridiplantae > Streptophyta > Magnoliopsida > Myrtales > Onagraceae > Clarkia > Clarkia xantiana. The sequence goes on along the minus strand of JAPTYO010000035.1, from coordinate 431,490 downwards.
CATAGCAACCTAAATTTTCCATCCCGTTGTCGGCCAGAGGCCTTTCTTCTAGATGCATCATGTGGGAGTGTTTGTGGGGGTCTACGGCACCAGCCGATCATCCCCAAACCGCAAACATCCCATCTGCAACCGCACCGCCGAATCACTCAATTAATTGTAGCCCTCCGAACATCCCTCAACGATGGAAACCAATAATTCCTAGGTGGGCATGCGAGTTTCTCTGGTGTCCCGTACCATCTGTTTCACCTTCGGTAACAACACATGTTCCACAACAAAAAGATTGGCAACCGGTGGACTTTTTCGGTCGTAGGGGCATTTCCGTCAACGATGGAAACCAATAATTCCTAGGTGGGGGCATGTGAGTTTATCTGGTGTCCCGTAGCATTCGTTTCACCTTCATCAAAACACATGTTCAACCAAGGAAGGAATGGAAACCGGTGGAATTTTTCGATCGCATGGGCATTTCCGTCATTTTATCCAACCCACCAAATTTTCCAATACCAAATTTTCCACCACCCATTTTGCCAGGGCCAAGGTTACAAATGCTTTGCAGGGGCAACATTTGTAGCAACATATGCTGGGTTGCTTGCTCGCATTGGATCATCCCTTGACAGGGGGTTGGCCACTCCCCCCTAAAGAGCTTTATTTAACAAAACTGCCTTGGAAGGAGTAGACATTGGGGGTGCTTGAACTAGCACCAGTTTTTTTCAAATTCTTTTATATCGATCAAACAGAGTCGGAATCGCTTCAAATTTTGTAGGGGCCTCATTAGTGGTACCAAGAACATCTCCACCAAGTTTAACGTAATTATATTGAGAATTGCTATTTTTTCTCAACTTTCCGATCTAAAAACCCGAAAAATTCAAATATTCGTAAAAAAATCACCAAATCAGCCAAACCAAGTTTGGATGCCTTCTAACATGTTTTCACAACATATTAGTCGAAACACATTCAAAGAATCGATGGAAACGCAACTTTTAGTAATCGCCCACCTGCCATGCCAAGGCACTGTCAAGGCGTGGGAAAAACCCACGGCTAAGGCTGCCAGGCATGGGAAAATCCCACCACCAAGGCTGTCAGACGTAGGAAAATTCCACAACAAAGGCTGCCAGGCGTGGGCAAGTTCTTGGCAAAATCCACTTCCGGGGCAACCATCTCGGAATCGCTTCAAATTTTGTAGGGACGTCACTAGTGGTACCAATAGCACCTCCACCAAGTTTCACACAATTATTATTGGATATATACATGGTGCATATATGTGGACATACATGGTGCATACGTATTGTTCACATAATGCTATATACGGTGCATCGGTTTTATATTAGTCTTATGTTTAGGCTAAGTCTTATGTTGGTCCTCTATGTTTGGAGGTTTACATTCTAGTCCCTAATGTTTACTAGGGTTTGCATATTAGCCTATGAGGTCTCCTATATAAAGGAGCCTCCACTCTTGTAATAGTAAGAAGCAACCTTCTCATATCATGTTTAGTATAATGAAAGGATTGCTCTCTTCATACTCTCCAACCATCCAACAATTATAAACGTTAATATGGTATCAAAGCCACCGATCGTGGTGATTTGATTTCGTTTTTCATTTTCCAGAAATCGTTTGCTGTTTATCTTGCTGTTTCCGAACACCGTCGTGAAGTTTCGGTTCAGTCCGTATCCTACGCATCTGATAGACGACTCTTCTTCCAAAATTGACATCACCAGTCAACCCAGCATGCTCCGACGATTTTTTTGACATCTCGACCGCCGTCAGCAGCCTCCGCACGCGCCCTCACGCGCCGCCGCGTGTGCTGAGCCCCGCCGGCGCGTGCAGGCCATGCGCCACCTTCCCGACGTCCAATCGCCGCGGTTTTTAGTTTTTCGGAATTTTCTCGAGCTCCCGATTCCATTGATATATTATACGTCAAATTCCGAGGTGATTTGGTTGTTCGAATCGTACTGTTAAAATTCGGCTGAATTGATGCAAATCTGCTGTTACTGTTACATTGGTTTCTGCTGCTGTATATGCACCTATTGCTGCTGAAACTTCAGATTGCGGTTCCTGTTAATGTTGTATTGCTGTTGCGGGAATGGTTGCTGTGATTGGCTGCGATTTTCAGTTGTTATGTTGCTGTCAAAATTCTGCTGTTGCTGTAATTTGCTGAAAGTTGCTGAAAAATTGCTGAAACTTGCTGAAAATTGCTGAAAATGGCTAAAATTGCTGAAAATTGGATGTCAAGAGTTATGTTGCTGTGGTTTTGTTGAGTTCGAGCTATGGATAGCTTGAATTGCTGGATTTCAACTGATTTACAGTTGAATTTGCTGAAAATGGTTGTTTTGAGGACAGTTCTTAAGTTTTGGAGACTGGAATGATTGTTTTGTGAAAACCGGCTTGTCATACCTTGGTATCTTGATGATTGAAGTGTGGAGCTTCGTCTTGTTGGACACTGTAGAAGGTTGAAACATCGGAACCTCACCACCTAAGACATTGGAACTTCACCTTCTGGAAGATTGAAACATAGGAAGCTCACCACCTGAGACATTGGAACTATGGTGGCTCATCACTACAAGTGGCTATCCACCTCTGAGAGCATGATGAAGACCAACCTATTGTTGCTACACATAGATAATCACCTCTGTGAGCACGGTCTACCTTGATCTTATTTATAACAATTATCACAGTCATTGATTCTTTGGAACTGTTGCCTTGGACTATTTGTTGAAGATTGGAGCTTTTTAGCTCAATTTTGAAGATTGGGATGCTTTTAGGATTCGAAAAGGAAGAAGAAGGAAAAGATGGGGGAATATTGGATATATACATGGTGGATATATGAGGACATACATGGTGCATACGTATTGTCCACATAATGCCATATACGGTGCATCGATTTTATATTAGTCCTATGTTTAGGCTAAGTGTTATGTTGGTCCTCTATGTTTGGAGGTTTACATTCTAGTGCCTATATAAAGGAGCCTCCACTTTTGTAATAGTAAGAAGCAACCTTCTCATATCATGTTTAGTATAATGAAAGGATTGCTCTCTACATACTCTCCAACCATCCAACAATTATAAACGTTTATAATTATCTCGAGAATTACTATTTTTTCTTAATTTTCCGAGCTAAAAACCCAAAAAATTCAAGTATTCGTAAAAAATCACCAAATCAGCCGAACCAAGATTGGATGCCTTCTAAAATATTTTCACAACATATTGGTCGAAACACCTCCAAAGAATCGATGGAAATGCAACTTTTGGTAATCGCCCACCCGCCATGCCAAGGCACTGTCAAGGCGTGGGAAAATCCCACAGCCAAGGCTGCCAGGCATGGGAAGATCCCACAAGCATGGCTGCCAGGCGTGGGAAAATCCCACAACCAAGCCTGCCAGGCGTGGGCAACTGCTTAGCAAAATTCACTCCCGGAGCAACCATCTCGGAGTCGCTTCAAATTTTGTAGGGACGTCACTAGTGGTACCAAGAGCACATCCACCAACTTTCAAACAATTATCTCGAGAATTACTATTTTTCTTAATTTTCCGAGCTAAAAACCCAAAAAATTCAAATATTCGTAAAAAATCACCAAATCAGCTGAACCATGATTGGATGCCTTATAACATGTTTTCACAACGTATTGGTCGAAACACCTCCAAGCATGGCTACCAGGCATGGGAAAATCCGACAAGCATGGCTGCCAGGCATGGGAAAATCCCACAAGCATGGCTGCTAGGCGTGGGCAAGTGCTTAGCAAAATTCACTCCCGGAGCAACCATCTCGGAATCGCTTAAAATTTTATAGGGACATCAATAGTGGTACCAAGAGAACCTCTACCAAGTTTCACGCAATTATCTCGAGAATTACTAATTTTTCTAAATTTTCCGAGCTTAAAACCCGAAAAGTTTAAATTTTCGTAAAAACCAACCAAATCAGCCGAACCAAGTTTGTGATGCCCTCTAACATGTTTTCACAACGTATTAGTCGAAATATCCAAAGAATCGATGGAAACGC
>JAPTYO010000035.1:415000-420000 GCA_036873135.1 Clarkia xantiana subsp. parviflora | reverse complement strand
GATCACCCCCAAACCGCAAACATCCCATCTGCAACCGCACCGCCGAATCCGTCAATTCATAGTAGCCCTCCGAACATCCGTCAACGATGGAAACCAATAATTCCTAGGTGGGCATGCGAGTTTGTCTGGTGTCCCGTACCATCCGTTTCACCTTCGGCAGCAGCACATGTTCCACAACGAAAAGATTGGCAACCGGTGGAATTTTTCGGTCGTAGGGGCATTTCCGTTAACGATGGAAACCAATAATTCCTAGGTGGGCATGCGAGTTTGTCTGGTGTCCCGTACCATCCGTTTCACCTTCGGCAGCAACACATGTTCCACAACGAAAAGATTGGCAACCGGTGGAATTTTTCGGTCGTAGAGGAATCCATTAACGATGGAAACCAATAATTCCTAGGTGAGGGCATGTGAGTTTATCTGGTGTCCCGTACCATTTGTTTCACCTTCATCAAAACACATGTTCAACCAAGGAAGGATTGGCAACCGGTGGAATTTTTCGATCGCAGGGGTATTTCCGTCATTTTATCCAACCCACCAAATTTTCCAACACCGTATTTTCCAACACCAAACTTTCCACCACCCCTTTGGCCAGGGCCAAGGTTACCAATGCTTTGCAGGGGTAACATGTGTAGCAACATGTGCTGGGTTGGTTGCTCGCATTGGATCATCCCTTGACAGGGGGGCTAGCCACTCCCACCCTAAATAGCTTTATTTAACAAAACTGCCTTGGAAGGAGTAGACATTGAGGGTGCTTTAACTAGCACCATTTTTTTTCAATTGCTTTTATATCAATCAAACAAAGTCGGAATAGCTTCAAATTTTGTAGGAACCACATTAGTGGTACCAAGAATATCTCCACCAAGTTTCACGCAATTTTCTTGAGAATTACTTTTTTTCTCAATTTTCCGAGCTAAAAACCCAAAAAATTCAAATATTCGTAAAAGAATCACCAAATCAGATTAACCAAGTTTGGATGCCTTCTAACATGTTTTCACAACATATTAGTCGAAACACATTCAAATATTCGCCCACCCGCCATGCCAAGGCACTGTCAAGGCGTGGTAAATCCCACAGCCAAGGCTGCCAGGCATGGGAAAATCCCACAACCAAGGCTGCCAGGCGTGGGATAATCCCACAACAAAGGCTGCTATGTGTGGGCAAGTGCTTGGTAAAATTCACTCCCGGAGCAACCATCTCTGAATCGCTTCAAATTTTGTAGCGATGTCACTAGTGGTAACAAGAGCACCTCCAACAAGTTTCACACAATTATCTCGAGAATTACTATTTTTTCTCAATTTTCCGAGCTTAAAACCCGAAAAGTTTAAATTTTCGTAAAAACCAACCAAATCTGCCAAACCAAGTTTGTGATGCCTTCTAACATGTTTTCACAATGTATTAGTTGAAACACATCCAAAGAATGGATGGAAACATAACTTTTAGTAATCGCCCACCCGCCATGCCAAGGCATTGTCCATGTACTATCCATGCACGGTCCAGGCACTGTCCAAGCACTGTCCAGGCGTGGGAAAATCCCACAGCCAAGGCTTCTAGACGTGGGCAAGTTCTTGGCAAACGCACTCCCGGCGCAACCATCTCGGAATCGCTTCAAATTTTATAGGGACATCAATAGTGGTACCAAGAGAAACTCCACCAAGTTTCACGCAATTATCTCGAGAATTACTAATTTTTCTAAAGTTTCCGAGCTTAAAACCCGAAAAGTTTAAATTTTCGTAAAAACCAACCAAATCATCCGAACCAATTTTGTGATGCCTTCTAGCATGTTTTCCCCCACAAACTCGTCGAAACACATCCAACGAATCGATCGAAACGCAACTTTTAGTAATCGCCCACCCGCCATGCCTAAAGGCACACTTTCAAGGCACTTCCCATGAACTTTCCAAACATGGCCATTGCACTCGGCAAGACACTTCCCATGAACACGCCAAATAACGGTCAACACACTTAGACAACTGTAATATTTGAGTTTAAGTGTTTGTGGGCTACGCACGGATTAACAATGAACATCTAGCGGTCCATTTGATATGCAAATGACGTGGGCATAATTTGTGCAAGTGCTTCTAAGTTTATGGAGTTAGTTATGAACGATAAGCCTCGGCATAAACGTAAGAGAAGTTTGGAAAATTGATGAATGTATGAGGGGAGGGACGAATCGAAGCGACAAAGGGCTGAATCTCAGTGGATCGTGGCAACAAGTCCACTCTGCCACTTACAATATCCTGTCGCGTATTTAAGTCGTCTTCAATACAACACGTGCCCTTGGGGACCGGATGGACCCTACTGCAGGATATTAGGAATAATACATAAATCAGGAATAACTTTCCTTCCTTGTATTATTTGATTAGATTGTATCTCTAATTATTAGGATTTTCTATCTTTAGGATTTACTATAGATAGCTTTCTGATTTGTATTTATATTATGTATTCTTATATTGTAAATCAATATAATATTATTACTGATTATCATATTGTTATATGGTATCAGAGCTAAATCGCTCCAACGAGCAAAAACAACCCCAGCCGCCGCCCAAACCAGCCGCCGTCTTCCTTCTCTGCTGCCACCATGACGTCAACTGATCCACTCGCTTCCGAAGGCCTAATCACCATCAACGCCGCTGCTCAAATCCCAGTGAAACTCACCCGAAAAAATTATCCTTCTTGGCGAGGTCAACTCCTTCCTTTGTTGGTGGGAACCAATCTGTTGCGTTATGTCGATGGCTCCTTCCCGTGTCCACCCGAGAAGATCACGCAAGAAGGCAAGGAAGTCACCAATCCGGCGTACCTCCAATGGGTTCGGCAGGACCAGCTTGTCCTTCATGGCATCGTCGCCTCAGTCACTGAGCCGGTGATGTCCGTGGTTAGTCTCTCGAAGACTTCCCAAGACGCATGGACAGCTCTCCGCAAAGCATATGCCAACACATCACGATCTAGGTTGATGTCATTGAAGGATCAACTCTCTCGCCTAACAAAGGGTTCCAAATCTGTAGCCGAATATATGGAGGAAATCAAGGTAATTTCTGACGAACTCTCTATCATCGGCTCACCCTTGGACGATGTTGATCTCGTCATTCATTCACTCAACGGTCTTGGGCATGAATTTAAGGAGATTTCCGCTGCAATTAGAGCTCGTGAAAATCCGATCTCGTTTGAGGATCTTTTTGACAAATTGCAAGAGTATGAACAGTTTCTTCACCGAGATGATCACCTCCAGGAATGGGTGGTTCTCACCGCGAATTTTGCTCACAAAAATCAGCGTCGTCCCAACAATCGTGGAGCAAGAAACAATCAGCAAGGTGGAAGCTCTTATTCTTACTATGGAGGCCCTGGTTTGACCAGACAGAATCAGCCCCGGTCTGACCGCAACGACCGGTCCAACCAGCTGGTCTGTCAACTCTGTGACAAACCAGGCCACTCGGCCAAAACCTGCAGGGTCAAGACCAGATCGGCTCCAGCGGCTCATGTTGCCATCAGCAACGTCGACTCGGGTAATTCTAATCCTAATTCCTGGCTCATGGATTCTGGTGCCTCGCATCATGTCACGTCCGATCTTCAGAATTTGTCGATTTATTCCGACTATGATGGCCTTGATGAGTTAATGGTGGGCAACGGTGATGGTCTTCCTGTCACTCATACTGGTCAAACCTCTATCTCTACTACCTCTGGCTCTCTTTTATTATCAAATGTGTTGCATGTGCCATCTATCAAACGGAACCTCATTTCGGTCTCGCAATTTTGCAACACTAACAATGCGTCGATTGAATTTTTTCCGACTTATTTTGTGGTGAAGGATCTTCGCACGGGGGCGTCTCTTCTTCGCGGGACAAATAGGGATGGTGTATATGAGCTCACCTCCACCCTCCCTCCTAAGGCTATGACGATCATCTCAAACAAGGCAAGCACATGGCACAACCGTCTAGGGCATCCGGCTTCGCAAACCCTAGACTATCTATTTCGTTATTATATTACTGCAGCAAATAAACCTAATAAGGGGCCTTGTAATGCTTGTTCTTGCAATAAAAGTCATCAGCTTCCGTTTTTTACAACCTCTCTTAAGAGTACTCGACCACTTGAGCTCATTTATTCGGATGTTTGGGGTCCGGCACCGGTCCACTCTCTTGATGGGTTCCGCTACTATGTTATATTTGTGGATCACTTTACAAAGTACATTTGGTTTTATCCGCTGAAGTTTAAATCTGACGTTGCCATGATCTTTCCACAATTTACGCGGGTCATTGAAAATTTTTTTAACCGTCGAATCAAGTGCTTATATACCGATGGTGGTGGTGAGTACAAGGCACTACAATCTTTTCTAACCATGCATGGCATCTCTCATCTTTTGACACCCCCTCACACGCCACAACACAATGGGGTAGCCGAACGACGTCACCGGCATATTGTTGAGACCGGGCTTACACTCTTGCATCATGCACATGCTCCGTTATCTCTTTGGTCTCATGCGTTCCAAACAGCCGTCTATCTTATTAATCGTCTACCGACGCCGATTTTGAAGCATCAATCCCCGTATGCTTGTCTCTTCAATGAACCCCCGAACTATGTCAAGCTTCGTGTATTTGGGTGCCTATGCTATCCGTGGTTACGACCATACAACAAACACAAAACCGATCCTAAATCTCGGCCATGTGTTTTCATTGGTTACTCACTACAACAAAGTGCCTATCGGTGTCTCGACATCACCACCAACCGTGTTTTCGTATCTCGACATGTTCATTTTGTTGAGGATCAATTCCCCCTTGCTACTCAGCCCGTGGTGCCGACGGGGCTACCAACCGAGTCACTTGTTCAGGAGTGGCATCCCGCCCTAGCTACTCCTCCGGTCAGTCGCGTTTCGGTCATCCCGGAGCCTCCCGTGATGGTCCCCTCTGTTCCGCCAACCGCTTCCACCTCCAATGAGGCCCCAGCTGCTCCTGCTCCACCAGAAAATGCTGACTCAACAGCTGCTCCAGCACCCCCTATGCCGCAGC
>JAPTYO010000035.1:377500-407500 GCA_036873135.1 Clarkia xantiana subsp. parviflora | reverse complement strand
TATTCTGCCAATACATCTTAAGTTCCCTTAAATATTGCTATTAAAGCCCACAAATATATCTATGTTCCCTTAAACAAAGCTATAGATAGGATTCCACATATCTTGGGCGGATTTGGAGGCTTGGCTGCCAAGAATCACGTTGATCTTCTCCAATCTCAGATTTCTTCATTAATCTCGTGGGCTTGGACTTGTTCCTAACTGGTCTGGACTTTTGCCATCTTCACTGCGCCAATTCAGTCAATTCAGGACGCTGCACTTGCTGAGCACGGGCTGAGCACACCAAAAGCACGGGCGATGCACACACAAAGCACGAGCTGAAGCATATACCAAGCATTGGCTGGCAGCTCGTCTGGGAAGTTCTGCTGTGCACTGGGTAGGCACTTACCAGACACAAGGAAAGCACGGGACAGACACAGGTGAAGCACAGGACAAACACACAAAAAGCACGGGCAAGCAGATACGGGACAAGGACATCCAAGCATGGGACGAACATACTCGATGCACGGGACAAGCACTTGGGCAGGTACGAGGCATTCACTTCGCTGGTATGGGACAAGCACTTGGCAGGTATGGGAAATCTCGGGATTGATACGGGACACGCACTCGATGGACGCGGAACAATTCTTGACCATGGATCGATTCCCATCAACTACACATTGCTGCCAATTATTCCAAATCACCCAAAACACGTTGCCCACCGCTACGATTCACCATTTTTACCCTCCAATCGCTTGTTGGGCTTGGGAAGCACGTCTATCATAGCCAAATTCGTACTTACCAACAAGTCAGATTTTACGGGTCTGACAAACCTCCCCCACCACTCCAAGTCGACGCCCTTGTCGACACAGATTCTTGGCACTCTTCTACCCGGGGCCCATACTCCCTTCGAAATTGCGCCATCTCCTATGCACCACCATTCCTCATGTGTGCCTCACAACGGTCTTCATGAGCACTTGATTTCGATGCCACTTCCAAGCACTTATCTTTGTGGAACGCTACAACTCCTTTGCGAGCTGAATGCATCTTTGGCACAGGCAAGCACGCCTTTCCCTTGGAATCTCCACACATCTTTTCACACATCCACAATCGTCGAAGTAGTCCCGCAACTCCCAACCATGCTACTTTGCCATCTTGGCCCTTGCCTTCACGTCTAGACTTGTTATCGTCCGAGACCACGCTTTCTGCATCGGCTTCTACCTTGAAAATCGCTTGACTTGTCAAGACGGTCTTGTCATCACTTGATGGCAGCTCCACACTTGTTCCCGAGTCACGCACTTTAGGCATAAGTGTCGTCGAACTCTCATCCAATCCTTCTTCCTTCAACAAGCTGGTTTCCATACGCACCGTTCCACCAATGCGCCCAATGAATCTGACTTCTGGATAGCCAAACTCGCACGTCTCCTCGATTTTAAAAGGAGCACAAGACCGCTTTTTCCACACTTGTTGAACTGATCCGCTGCGCCTTGACTTGCACCACGCACTCGTCTTGGCCTTCCTTGCAGCTTCACTCCCATTGTGCCTCTGCCTTCTTAGTTTCCCACGCTCGTCCGGCTTTGGCTGAATTGGATTACGGACGTTTTCTTCATGTTTCAGCTCATGCGCTAGCTGCATAGCTGAGACACACTCAATCGACCTCTTTGCCTTCGGGACATTACGAACGCCTTGCACAAAACAAGGTTCTTTAGGGTCGTTAATTATGATACCACAAATATAAGGCATTATCATCACGTTTTTGCTTGTAAGGAAGCTATTCCCAAGGATGAAAACGAAATCATCATTGGCACCACCAGAAAACTCGATCGGGCCAGACCATTTTCCAATCTTCGCTTGGATACGCACCATGCCCTTCGCCGCAATGCGTTCCGAGTTCACCGCTTTGACACGGCCTGAGTACTTAGTGCCCTTGAATCCTAGATTCGTGCACGCTTTGTCCGAACATAGAGAATGTGTTGATCCAGTGTCCACCATCATCATCACATCCTTTCCGTCTAAACAAGCTTTAACATAGACTAACAAAGGAGTTTTCTTTACCTTGTTCGTCACCATTGCTCCTAGCACTTGCATTGGAGCTATCCGGGTCTCACCATTCGACGTATCATTGGCCTTCCTTATAGAATTCAACTTCTCTTTACCCGTTCGAGGACAATCACGAGCTTTGTGCGGCCCGTTGCAAATAAAGCATCCGCGGTGGGTTTTCGGATCCTTCCATTCTTTCCTCTTCGAGTCGCCTTCGTCCGGTATCACTTGCATAGATTAGGGTTTGAATATCCCCTTCCCTTTGTCACGAGGCTTGGATGCCTTCAGCTCTTTACCATTGCGGCTAGCACTATCTGTTTGGTTTAAGGCTCGAAGTTCGATCAATCCGTCCGCAGCAATTATCGCACTCTTCAAGTCCTTAACTCCTCGTCGCTGTAATTCCACCTGGGCCCAATTTTGCAATCCTCTCATGAAGTGAAAGAGTTTGTCCTCGACCATACTCGGAATCGATGTCATGATTGCTGAAAATAGCTCGATATACTCATGGACTGAACCCGTCTGACTAAGGTTGAACAACTTCTCCCTGGCCACCCATGCACTATTGTTAGGCATGTAACGAGCTTTTAGCTCCGTTTTCAGCTCTTCCCAAGTAGACGCAAGCTGCCCATCATTCCGCTCGCATGATGCTCGCCACCACGCTATAGCATCATCTAAAAAGTACGCCGTCGCACAACACACTTTTCTGGACCTTGGAATTTCAGCATCCTCGAAATCTTGTTCCATCCGCCAAATAAAATCTTCCAGGGTTTCAGTATCTCGGACACCCAAGAAGGGTTTCGGTTCGTGGATTCTAACTTTGGTCGTGCACCTTCTAGCATAACTTGTTACGTTGTTCTTGATGAAGTTCAGCTCCGCACGGGCATAATCCGTGAAAGCTTCCAGGTTTTCCGACTGGATCTCTTGACCGTCCATCCTAGTTTCGAGATTAGCCAACCGCGACTCTGATTCTTGGGACTTTTCGTAGACGTGGACCAGCACTTCCAACGCATACTTCAACGAGGCAGGCTCCTCAGCTCCGTCCGCAAGAACTTCTCTAATCTTGGAAAAGGCTCTCGTCAAGCACCATCACGATCCTTTGCACACAGCTCGTTCGATCTCAACTCGTTCAATTGCAGCTCTGATACCAATGTAACAGGGGCTTTTTTAGGGCTTATTTTTCGCCTAATTACAGCTCTTGCTGGCGTGACTCTCTTGCAAATCACCAGCCTTCACACAAATCCAACGCAGCCAAAGAATCTTCGGAACAGCCAACACTCGAACAAGAACTTAAAAACCCACCAAGAACTCCAAGAAGAAGGGATGCAACACGCAGCAAAGTAAAGAACAATAACAACCAAACACATGCTGATTTATCACGGCCTCCTTTATTCATTAATTGAAGGCTCAGCGCCCGAATTACACCCACACAATTTAGACGCTCACAACACTCTTCAGCTTTGCCACAGTTGGGTGTGCAAAAACTGCTTACAACACATAGGGACACTCCCCTTTATATAGATTTCGAATTTCCTAGCTGCCCTAGGTAAATCTCTATCTATATCTACACAATCCTATCTATACTATGTTAAGATATATATTTATAGCATATATATATCTTAACTTACAATATTCTGCCAATATATCTTAAGTTCCGTTAAATATAGCTATTAAAGCCCACAAATATATCTAAGTTCCCTTAAACAAAACTATAGATAAGATTCCACATATCTTGGGCGGATTTGGAGGCTTGGCTGCCAAGAATCACGTTGATCTTCTCCAATTTCAGATTTCTTCATCAATCTCGTGGGCTTGGACTTGTTCCTAACTGGTCCCGGACTTTTGCCATCTTCACTGCGCCAATTCAGTCAATTCTGGACGCTGCACTTGATGAGCACGGGCTGAGCACACCAAAAGCACGGGCCATGCACACACAAATCACGGGCTGAAGCATGTACCAAGCACTGGCTGGCAGCTCGTCTGGGAAGTTCTGCTGTGCACTGGGCAGGCACTTGCCAGACACAAGGAAAGCACGGGAATGGCACAGTTGAAGCACAGGACAAACACACAAAAAGCACGGGCAAGCAGATACGGGACAAGCAACATCCAAGCAGGGGACGAACACACTCAATGCACGGGACAAGCACTTGGGCAGGTACGAGGCATTCACTTCGCTGATACGGGACAAGCACTTGGCAGGTACGATAAATCTCGGGATTGATACGGGACACGCACACGATGGACGCGGAATAATTCTTGACCACGGATTGATTCCCATCAACTACACATTGGTGCCAATTATTCCAAATCATCCAAAACACGTTGCACACCGCTACGATTCACCATTTTTACCCTCCAATCGCTTGTTGGGCCTGGGAAGCACGTCTATCATAGCCAAATTCGTACTTCCCAACAAGTCAGATTTTACGGGTCTGATAGTAGGCCACTATCCTACAATCGAAAGTTGATAGGGCTGAAATTTGAATGATGCGTCGTCGGCGCAAAGGCCGTGCGATCCGTCGAGTTATCATTAATCATCAGAGCAACGGGCAAATCCCTAGTCGACCTTTTATCTAACAAATGCATCCCTTCCAGAAGTCGGGGTTTGTTACACGTATTAGCTCTAGAATTACTACGGTTATCCGAGTATAGATACCATCAAACAAACTATAACTGATTTAATGAGCCATTCGCAGTTTCACAGTCTGAATTAGTTCATACTTACAAATGCATGGCTTAATCTTTGAGACAAGCATATGACTACTGGCAGGATCAACCAGGTAGCATCCGTTGACGACGTCGGCCCCGTGCATCGCTCCATAATGGAGGTTTGCAACGTGGCGGGAGCGTCTTACATCAAGGAACTGTATAGGCACATGATCCGAGGCTTTTACACCCCGTTCCTGTTATAGCATTCCGCATCCAAGAGATCAAGTATGTGTTCATGGTCCATCGCTACCCCGCAAGCGGGGCGATGCGTGGAAAACAAACGCTACCCCGCAAGGGGGTCCGGATGATCATACAATCACCCACCTACCGCAAACATCCCAAACGCAAGTGGAGCTCCCATCCGACACCGCCCGGTAGCCCGATACTTGGTGGCCGTCCGAACATCCGCCAACGTTGGTAGCTAGTTCCTAGGTGTCCCGTACCATCCGTTTCACCTTCATCAACAACCCATGTTCCACCACGGACCGAGTGGCAACCGGTGGTATTTTTCGATCGTAGGGGTATTTCCGTCATTTTGTCATACCAACCTAAATTTTCCATCCCGTTGTCGGCCAGAGGCCTTTCTTCTAGATGCATCATGTGGGAGTGTTTGTGGGGGTCTACGGAACCAGCCGATCATCCCCAAACCGCAAACATCCCATCTGCAACCGCACCGCCGAATCACTCAATTAATAGTAGCCCTCCGAACATCCCTCAACGATGGAAACCAATAATTCCTAGGTGGGCATGCGAGTTTTTCTGGTGTCCCGTACCATCTGTTTCACCTTCGGCAACAACACATGTTCCACAACAAAAAGATTGGCAACCAGTGGAATTTTTCGGTCGTAGGGGCATTTCCGTCAACGATGTAAACCAATAATTCCTAGGTGGGGGCATGTGAGTTTATCTGGTGTCCCGTAGCATTCGTTTCACCTTCATCAAAACACATGTTAAACCAAGGAAGGAATGGAAATCGGTGGAATTTTTTGATCGCATGGGCATTTCCGTCATTTTATCCAACCCACCAAATTTTCCAATACCAAATTTCCCACCACCCATTTTGCCAGGGCCAAGGTTACAAATGCTTTGCAGGGGAAACATTTGTAGCAACATGTGCTGGGTTGCTTGCTCGCATTGGATCATCCCTTGAGAGGGGGTTGGCCACTCCCCCCCTAAAGAGCTTTATTTAACAAAGCTGCCTTGGAAGGAGTAGACATTGGGGGTGCTTGAACTAGCACCAGTTTTTTTCAAATTCTTTTATATCGATCAAACAGAGTCGGAATCGCTTCAAATTTTGTAGGGGCCTCATTAGTGGTACCAAGAACATCTCCACCAAGTTTAACGTAATTATCTTGAGAATTGCTATTTTTTCTCAACTTTCCGATCTAAAAACCCGAAAAATTCAAATATTCGTAAAAAAATCACCAAATCAGCCAAACCAAGTTTGGATGCCTTCTAACATGTTTTCACAACACATTAGTCGAAACACATTCAAAGAATCGATGGAAACGCAACTTTTAGTAATCGCCCACCTGCCATGCCAAGGCACTGTCAAGGCGTGGGAAAAACCCACGGCCAAGGCTGCCAGGCATGGGAAAATCCCACCACCAAGGCTGTCAGACGTAGGAAAATTCCACAACAAAGGCTGCCAGGCGTGGGCAAGTTCTTGGCAAAATCCACTCCCGGGGCAACCATCTCGGAATCGCTTGAAATTTTGTAGGGACGTCACTAGTGGTACCAATAGCACCTCCACCAAGTTTCACACAATTATTATTGGATATATACATGGTGCATATATGTAGACATACATGGTGCATACGTATTGTTCACATAATGCTATATACGGTGCATCAGTTTTATATTAGTCTTATGTTTAGGCTAAGTCTTATGTTGGTCCTCTATGTTTGGAGGTTTACATTCTAGTCCCTAATGTTTACTAGTGTTTGCATATTAGCCTATGAGGTCTCCTATATAAAGGAGCCTCCACTCTTGTAATAGTAAGAAGCAACCTTCTCATATCATGTTTAGTATAATGAAAGGATTGCTCTCTTCATACTCTCCAACCATCCAACAATTATAAACGTTAATATGGTATCAGAGCCACCGATCGTGGTGATTTGATTTCGTTTTTCATTTTCCAGAAATCGTTTGCTGTTTATATTGCTGTTTCCGAACACCGTCGTGAAGTTTCGGTTCAGTCCGTATCCTACGCATCTGATAAACGACTCTTCTTCCAAAATTGACATCACCAGTCAACCCAGCATGCTCCGACGATTTTTTTGACATCTCGACCGCCGTCAGCAGCCTCCGCACGCGCCCTCACGCGCCGCCGCGTGTGCTGAGCCCCGCCGCCGCGTGCAGGCCACGCGCCACCTTCCCGACGTCCAATCGCCGCGGTTTTTAGTTTTTCGGAATTTTCTCGTGCTCCCGATTCCATTGATATATTATACGTCAAATTCCGAGGTGATTTGGTTGTTCGAATCGTACTATTAAAATTCGGCTGAATTGATGCAAATCTGCTGTTACTGTTACATTGGTTTCTGCTGCTATATATGCACCTATTGCTGCTGAAACTTCAGATTGGGGTTCCTGTTAATGTTGTATTGTGTTGCGGGAATGGTTGCTTTGATTGGCTGCGATTTTCAGTTGTTATGTTGCTGTCAAAATTCTGCTGTTGCTGTAATTTGCTGAAAGTTGCTGAAAAATTGCTGAAACTTGCTGAAAATTGCTGAAAATTGCTGAAAATGGCTAAAATTGCTGAAATTTGGATGTCAAGAGTTATGTTGCTGTGGTTTTGTTGAGTTCGAGCTATGGATAGCTTGAATTGCTGGATTTCAACTGATTTACAGTTGAATTTGCTGAAAATGGTTGTTTTGAGGACAGTTCTTAAGTTTTGGAGACTGGAATGATTGTTTTGTGAAAACCGGCTTGTCATACCTTGGTATCTTGATGATTGAAGTGTGGAGCTTCGTCTTGTTGGACACTATAGAAGGTTGAAACATCGGAACCTCACCACCTGAGACATTGGAACTTCACCTTCTGGAAGATTGAAACATAGGAACCTCACCACCTGAGACATTGGAACTATGGTGGCTCATCACTACAAGTGGCTATCCACCTCTGAGAGCATGATGAAGACCAACCTATTGTTGCTACACATAGATAATCACCTCTGTGAGCACGGTCTACCTTGATCTTATTTATAACAATTATCACAGTCATTGATTCTTTGGAACTGTTGCCTTGGACCATTTGTTGAAGATTGGAGCTTTTTAGCTCAATTTTGAAGATTGGGATGCTTTTAGGATTCAAAAAGGAAGAAGAAGGAAAAGATGGGGGAATATTGGATATATACATGGTGGATATATGAGGACATACATGGTGCATACGTATTGTCCACATAATGCCATATACGGTGCATCGGTTTTATATTAGTCCTATGTTTAGGCTAAGTGTTATGTTGGTCCTCTATGTTTGGAGGTTTACATTCTAGTGCCTAGTGTTTACTAGGGTTTGCATATTAGCCTATGAGGTCTCCTATATAAAGGAGCCTCCACTCTTGTAATAGTAAGAAGCAACCTTCTAATATCATGTTTAGTATAATGAAAGGATTGCTCTCTACATACTCTCCAACCATCCAACAATTATAAACGTTTATAATTATCTCGAGAATTACTATTTTTTCTTAATTTTCCGAGCTAAAAACCCAAAAAATTCAAGTATTCGTAAAAAATCACCAATTCAGCCGAACCAAGATTGGATGCCTTCTAAAATATTTTCACAACATATTGGTCGAAACACCTCCAAAGAATCGATGGAAATGCAACTTTTGGTAATCGCCCACCCGCCATGCCAAGGCACTGTCAAGGCGTGGGAAAATCCCACAGCCAAGGCTGCCAGGCATGGGAAGATCCGACAAGCATGGCTGCCAGGCGTGGGAAAATCCCACAACCAAGCCTGCCAGGCGTGGGCAACTGCTTAGCAAAATTCACTCCCGGAGCAACCATCTCGGAATCGCTTCAAATTTTGTAGGGACGTCACTAGTGGTACCAAGAGCACATCCACCAACTTTCAAACAATTATCTCGAGAATTACTATTTTTTCTTAATTTTCCGAGCTAAAAACCCAAAAAATTCAAATATTCGTAAAAAATCACCAAATCAGCTGAACCAAGATTGGATGCCTTATAACATGTTTTCACAACGTATTGGTCGAAACACCTCCAAAGAATCGATGGAAATGCAACTTTTGGTAATCGCCCACCCGCCATGCCAAGGCACTGTCAAGGCATGGGAAAATCACACAGCCAAGGCTACCAGGCATGGGAAAATCCGACAAGCATGGCTGCCAGGCATGGGAAAATCCCACAAGCATGGCTGCTAGGCGTGGGCAAGTGCTTAGCAAAATTCACTCCCGGAGCAACCATCTCGGAATCGCTTCAAATTTTGTAGGGACGTCACTAGTGGTACCAAGAGCAGATCCACCAACTTTCACGCAATTATCTCGAGAATCACTAATTTTTCTCAATTTTCCGAGCTAAAAACCCGAAAAATTCAAATATTCTTAAAAAATCAACAAATCATCCGAACCAAGTTTGGATGCCAAGGCACTGTCCAGGCACCGTCCATGCACTGTCCAGGCACAGTCCAAGTAATGTCCAGGCACGGTCCAAGTACTGTCCAGGCGTGGGAAATTCCCACAACCAAGGCTTCTAGACTTGGGCAAGTGCTTGGCAAACGCACTCATGGCGCAACCATCTCGGAATCGCTTCAAATTTTATAGGGACATCAATAGTGGTACCAAGAGAACCTCCACCAAGTTTCACGCAATTATCTCGAGAATTACTAATTTTTCTAAATTTTCCGAGCTTAAAACCCGAAAAGTTTAAATTTTCGTAAAAACCAACCAAATCAGCCGAACCAAGTTTGTGATGCCTTATAACATGTTTCGTATTAGTCAAAACACATCAAAAGAATCGATAGAAACGCAACATTTAGTAATCGCCCACCCGCCATGCCAAGGCACTGTCCATGCAATGTCCAAGCACGGTCCAGGCACTGTTCAGGCACGCTCCAAGCACTGTCCAGGCGTGGGAAAATCCCACAGCCAAGGCTTCTAGACGTGGGCAAGTGCTTGGCAAACGCACTCCCGGCGCAACCATCTCGGAATCACTTCAAATTTTATAGGGACATCAATAGGGGTACCAAGAGAACCTCCACCAAGTTTCACGCAATTATCTCGAGAATTACTATTTTTTTAAATTTTCCAAGCTTAAAACCCGAAATGTTTAAGTTTCCGTAAAAACCAACCAAGTTTGTGATGCCTTCTAGCATGTTTTCCCCCACAAACTAGTCGAAACACATCCATTGTCATGCCGTGGCACTCCCCATGCACTTTCAAGGCACTTCCCATGAACTTTCATTGTCATGCCATGACACATTCATTGTCATGCCATGACACATCCATTGTCATGCCATGACACATCCATTGTCATGCCATGAAACATTCATTGTGGAAACAAATCCATTATCATGCCATCGATCGAAACGTAACTTTTAGTAATCGCCCACCCGCCATGCCTAAGGCACACTTTCAAGGCACTTCCCCATTGTCATGCCATGGCACTCCCCATGCACTTTCAAGGCACTTCCCATGAACTTTCAAAGCACGGCCATTGCACTCGACACGACTCTTCACATGGACTTGCCAAATAACGGTCAACACACTTAGACAACTGTAATATTTGAGTTTAAGTGTTTGTGGGCTACGCACGGGTTAACAATGAACATCTAGCGGTCCATTTGATATGCAAATGACGTGGGGATAATTTGTGCAAGTGCTTCTAAGTTTATGGAGTTAGTTATGAACGATAAGCCTCTGCCACTTACAATACCCTGTCGCGTATTTAAGTCGTCTGCAAAGGATTCTACCTGCCGCTCGGTAGGAATTGATTCAAGGCAGCCCACGCGGCTAGTCTGCCGTGGGGGCTAAGCCAACGACACGTGCCCTTGGGTACCGGATGGCCCCTACTGCAGGACGGCAATCGGGCGGCGGGCGCATGCGTCATTCCTTACCCGGATTCTAACTTAGAGGCGTTCAGTCATAATCCAATGCACGGTAGCTTCGCGCCACTGGCTTTTCAACCAAGCGCGATGACCAAATGTGCAAATCAACAGTACCTCTCGTACTAGGTTGAATTACTATTATGACGCTGTCATCAGTAGTGTTAGGTTCTAAGTTTCGGGTCAACGGGCGGTCGACCTAAACCTTATTCCTCACTGGTGAAACTACGGGTTCGGTGCTCCTAAGTCCTGTTGTTTTGATCCGTGTCCTTCTGTCCTTCGCCTTCTCTTCTCCACGTGCCCTGCAAGAGGGGCAATATCAAGCACGGAGGGTGGGGGGGTGGTGCTTGATGTACCCTCTCCGATGCCTAAGTCAGTACAATACTTTAAGAGAGATAAAGCTAGAGAGATGTAAGAGCTAAATTGCACACTTAGCCAAGATGATCAAATGAATGGTGGGAAGGTTGTATTTATAGGCAACGGTGTCATTAAGGTTGCTTAATGACATCGTTAACCTTTAAACACAATGAATTAGCCCTTAATCACGTAATTAAAACCTTAAAGCACGGAGAGGTTAGGGGTTGGGTGTGGCCACCCAACCCCTCCCTAGGAAGATAGGGTTGGCCAACCCATTCTCCCCTAGGGGAGATCGGGTTGGCCCACCCGATCTCCCCTTGGGGAGGTCGGGTGTGGCCACCCGACCTCACCTAGGTGAGTTTGCCTCGGTTCAGACGGGTATTTTGGCCTCGTCCGGACCGTTGGCGTTTCCGCGGGGTGTTTGGGTCGAAGTTTCGATTTACAATCATTGACGGGGTGATCAAAATAAAACGATTTGGAAGTCAACGGGTTCAAATTGGGCGTATATCCAACACATGCCCCCGAGTCAACCAATGGCCTGACCCTTGATTGACTCTATTTTAGGATGGTATGACACACGCAATTTGAAGCTGGGATTTTACCTTTTGTCGGAATCCTTACTTAACCATGGATGTGTGTCTCTGACTCTGCCCCCTGTCTTATAAGATAGAGGGATTGCAAATGTTAGAATAGCACGGACACGTGTCCAAGCACGTGTCCGCCTGAGATGGAAATAATAAATCTATCCCCGCCATGGGTGTATACTTGGAAGATATACGCTCGTGTGGGGATGCAATATGAATACAGCTAAACGAGTCCATGCTTCAATTTCATGCCGAGATAAGTCTAAGTGGAGAAAATTTTTAATTTTGGTCCAAAATTTTTCTAAGTATGGGATACTTAAAAATATACCCATGGGGTGTTAACTTGAGTCGAAATATATCTAACCATAGTCTAAGGGAGGTAAAGATGATAGTTTTCCTTTAACCCTAAGATCTCTTCTAATTTTAAATAGAGGGTTGTGATTATGTCACTTTAAAAAACCCTACACCTTTTCAAATATATAGAGGAGTAAAGAAATTACCTCACTTAGCCACCATTGTCATCTTTTTCCTTTTTCCTCACACTTGGAGACCAAGGGAGGAATTCTTGCACACCAAAGGAGGGGGGCCGGCCGAAATTCCGGTGGAGGACCAGAAATTCCGACCAGCAGCTCGGGCGAGGAGAAGACCGGCGGAGGGCGGTAGCGCGACGGCTGTTGATCGGAACAGCAACCCATCTCGTGGCGGCGTGGAGGGCGACTGAGGCGGAGACGGCAGTTCGCGACGGCAAGGGCTCCTGCGACTCCGGCGGACGGCCACGGCGGCGGGGCAGGCGGGGCAGGCGGGACCAGGCGTAGCTCGGCTCCGGCGACGTCGAAATAAAATTTCCGGCGAGGGGCTGGTTCCGGTCAACATCAAAGCTCGACTTCCGGACCCGTTTATCAAATCGGGTCGGGTTTTCCAAAGGTTCAATCATTTCCTTTTCATTACCGTGTAAAATGTTGATACTTGAATTGCTAATTTTTTATTGCCGATGCTTGATTGAACATGTGATTGTCGTAGATAACCGCCGATTTGGGGAAAATTTTTTGGTTGCCCGGAGATATTTTTTGTCCTTTTAAACTATTCCCGCTTGAATTTGACGTCGTAGCACCACTCGTGTACTGATTTCCGTTGAGGGGCGTAACTGTAATTTTTCCCGGGAATTGATTTTCGGTTTGAGAAAAATTGTCGATTTTATCGTTAGGGTGTCCTTGGCGCGTGTTTGTTACCTTTGTTGGATGCCTTTGGATTTTTGTTTGTTGTTTGTCGGGTGCCGGGGTATGCTCGGTCTTTCCGGAAATCTTCTTGTTTTGACATCTGTCATTCCGTGGCAGGTACTGTATTCGTGGTGGTGTCCCCGTACGCAAACTTTGCAAAGGCATTACATCCTTCGAAGGATGAGTAAGTTTCTCTTTCTTTCTATTCGTCGCATTGCTTTCTTTCCTGCCATTAGTTTGGTGTCGAATTCTAAGCCGTATACTGAGCCGGGGTGTTAGTCGGAGCCTGATTCGTGCTTGGAATTTCTCGCTGCCCTTGATTTAGGTCTCGCTGCTTTGTCGTAGAACTACCTGACTAGGTCCGATTATAACGAGCATGTTACCTTAGGTGACATTTGTCCCTTAGATGAGCCTTTATATCCCTTCCTTCCTTCTTTGGGAAACACCCGCCAGACAATGACAGAGCCCCCCAGGGGGAAGGTTGTTGTTTATCCTTCCCAGATTCGGTTTGGATTGCGGCTGCCTTACTGTGATGATCTTGTAGAATTGAGTAGATTCTTTAGGATCTTGCCCCTAGTGCTATCCGCGTCTGGGTGGGCTTCCGGGTGTTATGCCACTGGTACTCCTGGAAGTATTCATTGGTCTTGTTCCGGTGCTTCTATCGATTCCAGTATCAGAGGAAGGTAGGCTTCGCGAGTTTTGTAACTCGCCATCCGTCCCACAAAGATTCCCGATTTGCTGATTTCGGGCTTGTTGGATCACGGTGGAACTCCGGTACGGTCTTTGACGGCGATCCTAGCTCCTTCGCTCCACGCAATCCTGCAAGAGGGGATAGACCGGGCGGTGACCCAGAATCCCTCTCCGATGCTTAATCGAGTATCTCGTACGGACTGGCAGGCAGTAATCTCAAGTAATGTATTTTAACGTAATCCATCTGAGGTGACCTCTTACCCTTTTATATGGGAAGAGGTACCTCAGTTACCTGGTGAACCGTTGGGGGTGGTTAGCCCGTATCCCGCGTATCTTGGGTGTGATCCCGCCTATCTAGGCCATGATCTCGCTTATCACGGCCACGCCCCGCGTATCTCGGCCACGCTCCGTGTATCTTAACCACGTTCCGCGTATCTCGGCCACGCCCCGCGTATCTCGGCCTTATCCTCTGATAATGAGTCCCGACTAACGTCGGGGACTTCAGAGTTATCTCGTTGTGTCACCGCTCGGGGCCCCTCGTCATCGTGACAGGGCCTATTGTTCTCAGGGATTCATCATCGGGGCCTACTCAGAGGCATCTTGTCGGAAGCGTTCAGCTCACCTGTCGGGACCGACTCTGTCGGGACCCTTCATCATTGGGACTCCCTACATCGGGATACTTTGTCTGGGCCATCTTGGCCTTCGTTTAGAGCCCACTGGGCCTACTTGCTGTTTCCTCATTGTTAAAGGGCCTAACGGCCGTAGTCGGACCCATCATTTGCCCCCAAGACATGAGGGACTTTTAGTTCGTCGTGTCTTTCAACTCCTGACCTCCCGACATTGGAATCGGGGGTCTTTCCCTTGGCATAGTCACTCAATACTAGTCTTCTCCTTCACGTTTCCTCGATGCCTTGTGGATAACTGCCAAATCCGAGGGGACTCCTTGGTTCCCTAGTTCATTAAATGCAGCAGATAGTGAAGCGACGTCTTCGGCACTCGTGCCTGATTTTTCGCACCTGCTTTTTCTGAAAAGTGCTTTTTAGGCCGTTTCATCATTACGCCCGTTGCCCTTCTGCACGTTCCATCTCAACGGTCCAGATTAGAACTCTTCAACTTTGACGACTCGAATCGAAGTGTCCCTTCAACTTTCCTCTTTGCCTATAAAACCCTAACTGTGGGTGTTGGATCACTTTTACCGTCTTCGAATTTTCAGGAGCTCTTTACAACCTATGTGAGTTCAAGCTTTTGTGATTCCGAAGACCTTAGTGCTTTTCCGATCATCTTCCCGGCAACGCCCAGTTCATTCCTCCAATTCGTCATGTTTGGTAAGGATTTCTTCTTCGTTGCCTGCTTATCTTTTCCTTGTTTGCAGCTTTCCGAAAATCCCACTGTGCCTTCCTTGCCATTGCTACTTTTCAGACAGTGGATCCAGCTCTGGGGGAAGAAAGCCCTTCAACTTTGATTATGCTTTGAATGAAATCTCTAGCACCGCTTATGATGCAGCTCTCCGGGAGGGATGCATCACTTCTACTTGGGAACCTCGTTTCCCGTATCCCTGGCCTCGCCCCTCGGGTAACCTTGAGGTTACTCGTCCCCGAAAAGGGGAGGTATTTGTCTCTACAGGGCAAGTATCAGCGGGGATCAGATTCCCGTTCTGTGGTAATCTGGTCGAGATGAGCCAGCATTACAAAACTCATCCGACCACCTTCTCTCCGCACGCCATTCGCCTGTGGAACGCTTTCCAGGTCCTCTGCTTCCGACAGCGGTGGGTATACATCCTCAAGATCTTCAGGACCTTCTACGGGATGAAGTGCAACGAGGCGGGGGTTTGCGCCTTCTACCCCCGAATGCCGAAGTGGAACAAGACGCAACTCGGGTTGTGCAACTGGACCACTGACACCTGGAAGGTGGTCAAGGGTCGGCGACTCCTAGTCGACACGGGGTCCGACAACAGCGGATGGAAAAGGAGCTACTTCTTCATCCAACATTCTTCGATCCCATGGCCCCGATGGGAGGTGGAAGCAGACTCTCCTCCTGCCTTCCACACCTATACTGACGAAGATTTCCAAACTCTTCAACTCATCCAGCTCTACCGATGGGGGGAGCCTTACACTCCCCTCGACGCCAATTCCCTCGTGGAGCGGGACCTGGTGAACGCCGGGATCCGACTCCTTGATATAATCTCCGGGGGGCAGCTTTTCGACGGCCCCTCCAATATGGTTCCCTGGGTAAATCTCTAACTCTTTTCTTTTACTGTTTGCAGCCAAGAAGGTATCCGTACTGACCGATCTGTTCCTTAAGCAGGGGGAGACCGATGCCGTCCGCCCTTCGCGGAAGAGGAAGTCCGCCAAAAAGGCTGCTGCTCCGTCGGGGTCTCCTTCTGCGGAGCAACCTAAGCGGAAGCGCGTGGAGCTGGACCAACTCTTCGACGTCCAGAACGCTGAAGAAGGTAAAAAGCTCTGTCTCGCTATTAAATCGTATAGGAGGATGGTCCCAAAGGATTTGATTCCTTCGACAGGGAGGCCCGTATCGCTGACGTTAGAAGAATCCTTCAAGGTGAAACTCCTCGTGTCCTGATGGCGGGCTACTACCACTACCACGGGAAGGATCAATATGTCTCCCTACGTATTGTTTGGTGTAAGAATCCTGATGAACTCCCTGGTTACATTTCTGAAGCCTCTCATCCTCTAGGTGCAGGTCGCTCAGGAGCTCCATCGGGCGCAGAAGCTTCCGCGGGTGCACCACCCTCGACAGGGGCGCCTCCTTCAACTGGGGAGAAAACCCCGACCGGCGAACAATTTCGTCGGGTGGAAACCTTGGACTCCTCCGAGGAGACTGATGAGGGTGGTTCCCTTCGTCATCGTCGGAGTACGGGGCAGTCCCCCTTGAAACCAACCTCTCAGGGGCTGCCCCCATTCATCTTCTCCGCAGCAGCGACAGCCGTCGCCCATCCACGACTTCACTCCTTCCCCCGCCCGGGTCGAGCCGGAGGCGCGCCCCTCCACGACTCGTGCTGGCCCTCCTCCTCTCCCTCTCGACGGGAATTTCTACAGGGCCTTCGACCCCGCGCAGGTGGATTCTCCTTGGACCCCAATCCAAACACTGCAAGGGGTTCAGCTTCGACAAGGGGATGCCCATGAAGAACTGGCTCTACATCTGCTGGCAGGCTCGATCCTGCCCACCATGCGGTATCCGATTTCTCTGAATCGGGAGGCGATGCGTCGGGATGTTCGAGAGATGTCCCTGCGTCGGATAGAGGTAAAACTTCGCTTCTCTTTCTTCATTGGTAAGGCTGGCCGTTTGTCCATTAACACTCTTCTTTCTTCTATCATGGGAGCTCGGGGACTTCAACCGCCTTTTTGGGTACCTCTTTGCCTATGATGAGTCCCGGGAGCGGGACCGGGCGGCCATCGCCAAGCTTAAGGAGGATCTTGCGGCCTCCAAATCTTCGCGAGGGAAACTTGCCAAGGAGCAGGCCATCTTCGACGGAAAGGTTCAGGACCTCCAAAAGCAGGTCGGGGATTTCGAGGGGCTCCTGAGGCGGGAGCGACAGGAGCAGCAGACTGCTGAGGACAAGCTGGTCCTCGAGAAGAAGGCTCTGGAGGAGCAAATCGCGGGGGTTCCTGCGCAGCTGGTCGCGGCCGAGGCCAAGGGCCGGGAGGATTATCGGAGGTCTGAAGACTTCCAGGCTGATGCTGTGAAGTTCTTCGGCGCGGAGGTGGAGAACACTTTCTTCAATGCGGTTGAGGAGTTCCACCTGGAGTATGGTGACGCCATCAACTTCGACAAGTCTCCTTCTCTCGCTCCCTTCGCGAAGAAATACTTTGCTCTTTTTGAGGAGAGTGATGGGGGGAGTACTCCCGCAATTGTCGAAGACGCAGCAGAGCTTCCAAGTGCTGATGCCCCGATATTCGATCCTCCCGCGGCCGACCCTGTGGAGCCTTCTGCCACCAACCTCGTGGACCCAGCTCCCGCAGATGCCGCTGACAAGGACCAAGCCTAACTGCTTATCTTTAAAGTCCTTGTATTTTCCTCGCTTTTGTAATCGTCGGGCCTTTGAGCCCTTATCAATTATCAGACTTTCTTAGTTCCGATTTTTTCGATGCACTTCTCCAAGTGGCTTTACTATACTTGCTTAGGTCGATACTTCGACACTTAAGACATTCTCGTACATCACTCAAGACGATTTACTAATTTGCACCACTTAAGGCGACTTACCATCATACACCACTTAAGGCGACTTTTCAATGCTTAGAATAAATCCAAGAAACATGCATCACTTAGGACGACTTAACTTTGCGCATCACTTAAGACGTCTTTTCAATACTTAGAATAAGTCTAAGAATCATGCACCACTTAAGGCGACTTTTCTCGTGCACCACTCAAGGCGACTTTTCTCGTGCACCACTCAAGGCGACTTTTCTCGTGCACCACTCAAGGCGACTTTTCTCGTGCACCACTCAAGGCGACTTTTCTCGTGCACCACTCAAGGCGACTTTATAAAGCTTAGAGTAGATCTAAGAATAATTCTGATCGTAAGCAACCTCTTTATTTATTGATGGCACAAAATTGGCTTACATCGAATTAAACGATAAACAGCATACACCACTTAAGGCGATTTTACATCGGGCACCACTTAAGGCGACTTTCATTAAGCATGGTGTTTCTTCAAGTGTTTGCCACTAAAAGAATGCTTCAATACTCTGCCATCGAGGTCTTCCAATTTGTACGCATTTGGAGCTGGCATCCCCACGACCTTATAAGGTCCTTCCCATTTTGGTGACATCTTGTTGATTCGATCCAAAAGGGTAAACTCGTTGCGACGCCAATCCAGCTCCCCGACTAAGAACTGTCGGGACTTTACTCGCCGATTGTAGTACCTGGCCGTCGCCAAACGCATTCGAGCTTGGACTTCATCGGCTTCCCGCCTCTTCTCTTCAAGTAAGTCCAAGTCCAGACGTCTCATTTCATCATTTGTCAGAGGCTCGTAATATCTCATCCGATGGGACGCCACAGCTACCTCCACGGGGGCGACAGCCTCCATGCCATAAACGAGGCCAAACGGAGTCTCCCCCGTTGATCGTTTGGGTGTCGTTCTAACAGCCCAAAGCACGTTTTCCATTTCGTTCAGCCATTTGCCCTTCAAGGCATAGACCCTCTTCTTCAGGCCATCCATCACGATTTTGTTGGCTGATTCCACCTGACCGTTAATCTGAGCATGGCGTACGGAAGCTGTCAGATGCTCGATGTTCAACTCCTCCAGATACTCCCTTACCTGAGAGCCGTTAAACGGTGGACCATTGTCGCTGATCACCACCTTAGGAATCCCGTATCTGGACACAATATGGGTCTGGAGGAACTTGACGATCTGGTTCCTCGTTGTTCTGGCCAACGCCTTTGCCTCTATCCATTTCGAAAAATAATCGATAGCTACAAGTAAATACTTACATTGACCTTGTGCTTGTGGAAGAGGTCCCACCAAGTCGATGCCCCGTTGCGCGAAGGGCCAAGCGCTCTTGATGGATGTCAGATTAGCGGCCGGAGCCACGATACTCGGGGCGTACCTCTGGCACGCGTCACAGGATCGGACCAACGTCGTCGCTTCCTTGCTCATCGTAGGCCAATAATAGCCCAAGTTCAGCACTTTCCTCATAATGGATCGGGCCCCTTCATGACAGGCTGCGACCCCTTCATGCACCTCCTTCAGGATTCGATTTGTGTCGGGTTCTGCCACACACTTCAAGTACGGAGTCGAGAACCAACCCTTCTTGTATAGCTGATTGTCCAGCATCACGTAATTAGCCGCGATCCGACATATCCTGTCGGCTACTACTTTATCATCGGGGTCTGCCCCCGTAGTCAGGTATGCGACTATCGGGGTCATCCAAGTGGGCTCCTCCTCTGATTTTGCCTCAATGGCACACACCTGTGTCGGGTCGGTGGTCGATAAGATCACCTTCTCCAAGAAGTGCACCTTCCGATTCTCTTCCAAGGGTGCCCCCAGGGCAAATTTTCTCAAGGCGTCTGCCTCTACGTTTTCCTCCCTCGCGATTGCCTCGATGTCGAAGCTTTTAAAGCTCTAGGTTTGTACCTCGCGTAGATACTTGTTCATTATCGGGCTCCTCGCTTCGTATCGCCCTTGAACCTGGTTTACGATTAAAGCTGTGTCACACTTCACTCTCAAGTGATCGACTCCAGTGCCTTTAGCAATTTTCAGGCCCGTGATAAGAGCCTCATACTCCGCTTTGTTGTTTGTGGCCTTGTATGTTAAAGCCAAGGCGTATCGGAGCGGCTCACCTCCACTCGGTGGTATCAACAAAAAGCCTGCTCCTGATCCGTCTGAACTCGAGGAGCCATCTGTGTACATTTCCCAGGTATTTTCCTTGTTTGGCTGTTCTGATTGCTCTGCCCTCTCTGGTTCTTCTGTCGGGACCTCCATGGTTGCCCCCTCTACAGGACCCGCTTCTTTTAGATCAGGGGCTGTAGATTCTGCTATGAAATCCGCCAATGCCTGGCCCTTAATGGCCGTTCTTGGAGCAAAGTGTATGCGAAACTCACTAAGTTCTACTGCCCACTTCACTAATCTTCCCAACGCATACGATCGGTTCAAAAAATGCTTCAAAGGCTGGTTCGTCAACACAGTAATCTCGTGTGCATGGAAATAAGGCCTTAGCTTCCGAGCAGTAATAATCAACGCAAAGAGATACTTCTCAACGGCAGGATAATTCAATTCAGACTTGGCAAACGCCTTGCTTACATAATAGACGGGGACTTGATTACCCTCGACAACCTTCACTAACACAGAGCTAATGGCAAATTCAGAAACAGCCAAGTAAAGATAGAGCGGCTCGCCTGGAACCGGTTTCGCCAACGGCTGGAGTGTGCGAAGGTGCTGCTTGAGTGCTTGGAACGCTTCTTCACACTTGGCGGTCCACTCAAACTTCTTGTTGGCCCTCAGGACTTCAAAAAATGGCATTGATCGGTCACTGGCTTTGGACAGGAAGCGATTCATTGCAGCCAGTCGGCCATTCAGCACTTGTACCTCCCCGATGGTTTATCGGAGACTGCATCTCCTCAATCGCCCTCAGCTTATCAGGATTCACCTCAATTGCTCTCTGGCTCACCATAAAGCCCAAAAATTTCCCTGAGTGGACTCCGAAGGCGCATTTCGTCGGGTATTAGCGAACCTGATGAAGCCTCATCCGCTCAAACGCCATGGCTAGGTTGTGCACATGATCCTTAGCTTGTCGGGACTTCACCAGCATGTCATCCACGTAAGCTTCCATGGTCTCTCCCAACATATCTCCGAATAACTTATTCACCATGCGTTGATAGGTTGCCCCGGCATTGATTAACCCGGAAGGCATGACATCGTAGTGATAGATGTCACTGTCTGCATAAAACGCTGTGTGAGGAGCGTCCTCCTTAGCCATTTTGATCTGGTTGTAGCCCGAATACGCATCCATTAAGCTCAACAGCTCATGTCCCGATGTGGCATCCACCAAATGGTCGATTCTCGGGAGTGGGTAACAGTCCTTCGGGCAAGCCTTATTCAGGTCGCGGAAATCCACAGACATCCGCCATTTCCCATTAGTCTTCTTCACCAGTACCGGATTAGCGACCCAAGTATGGAATCGGAGCTCTTTAATAAACCCAGCATCGAGCAACCTGCCCACCTCCTGCTGGATCGCGATCTTCTTGTCTGTGCCCATCGGACGCCTTTTATGCGTGATAGGTTTGATCGCGGGATCTATCTTCAGCTCGTGTACGATCACATCGGGGCTGATTCCTGGCATATCGCTCGGGGACCAGGCAAACAGCTCCTTGAACTCTTTCAGCAACTCAATCAGTTTTTGGGCTGTCTCCTCAGTCAGAGCAGACCCGATTTTCACCTTCCTCTGGGGCCCGTCGATCTCAACTTCTTTAAGATCTTCTATGGGGGCGGGACGCCCAAACTCCTCTCTAGGATCTGTATCTGTCTGGAGGACAGTCATGGCCTCTCGCCTCCTCCTTCGGGTGGCGTTAACATAACATTTTCGGGAAGCTACCTGGTCACCCTTGACCTCTCCGACTCCGTGGTCGGTCGGGAACTTCATCTTCTGGTGCACTGTCGAGGCAACTGCCATCAGGGGGTTGATGGTGGTTCTCCCGATAATCGCGTTGTAAGTCCCTACGGAATCAACTACCACGAACTCCACGTTCCTCCTTTCTGATTTCCACCCACTACCAAACTCTACTGGTAAGGTGATTACTCCTAGCGGATAGGAGGTAGAACCAGAGAACCCTACCATCGGGAAGTTTGCCTCCTTCAGATCTTTCTTCGTTTTTCCCATAGCCTCCAGCGCGTCAATAAGTAGAATATCGGAGGAGCTCCCTCCGTCGATCATAATTCGGTTCATCTCGTACCCGTCTACATCCAAGGTCACAACCAAGGGGTCATCGTGCGGAGTCTCCACGCCTATGAGATCCTCCGACGAAAAGGAGATCACCATCTCTTCCTTCAGGGTCCAGGATCGAGACCTCTTACCTAGCACCACAGCCGTAGGAATTCTAGAGGCGTAAACCTCCCGAGAGGACGAGGTATCACCTCCAGCAGCAAATCCTCCGTGAATCACATTATTGGTGCCCCGTTGTTCTTTGCGGGTACCAGACGGCTCCGGATCGGACCTCTTCTTCTTTGGGGACCGATCGCGGGATCGAGAACGGGACCGCGATCGGGACCGAGAGCGGGATCGACACCGCTTATCCCCGACGAACTCCTTGAGCTTCCCCTTCTGGATCAGCTTTTCGATCTCCTTCTTCAGCTCCCGACAATGGTTAGTGTTGTGACCATTTGCGTGGTGAAATCGGCAGTAGCGATCCGTGCGGGATCCTAAGAATTCTCCCTCCTTCTTTGGGGGGTACCTGGAGATACCTTGTCGTTCCATGACCGCTAGTACCTCCGCCATGGAGCAATTGAGAGGAATGTCGAGATCCTCCCGCTTGTCCTTCCTTAAAGAACGCCTATCATCTCTCTGATCAGAGCGGCCTCGATTCCGACTGCCCTCGGGTTTACCCTTTGACTTACGATCATCGAAAGGTTTAACCGATTACTTCCCTTTATTCGACTTCGGGGGCTCCAACTCTCCAGCGGCTATCTTCGACTCCTGGACATCGATTTGCCGTTTCACCCTCTTCTGTAGTGCCTCCATATTCCACACGGCTTTCTCAGCCACGCTATGCATTAGGTCGGAACCGTAGGGGGCCGTTAGGTTCCGAAGGAAGGTATGGATGGTTTCACCCTCCGAGATCTCCTCATCAATCTCCGCCACACTGGCAGTGTGCTGCTGGTAATAGTGCGCCAGCGATTCGTCGGGCCTCTGTACCACCTGGGTCAGGGACCTCACACTCTTCAGCAAACGTCTACGACCCTAGTATTGCTGAATGAACCGGTCGTGCATATCTGCCCAGCAAGTGATGCAGCCTGGGGGCAGACTAAAGAACCAGGTCAGGGCTCTTTCCCCAAGTGTGTTCGGGAACAGCGTACACACTATATCTTCATTCGGGGCTCTTCCCAGACACGCCATAAGGTGCTTCTGGACATGACGAACCGGATCTCCTTCACCATCGTATTCCTTTATCGTGGGGATACCCAGCCCTGGCGGGGATAGGGTGTCTATGAGTCGAGAACGAAGGGATGAGTAGATCGATCCCTCAGCTCCGACACCAGCGGCTTCTGCTCTCCCATGCAGATGTTCACGATCTTTACCACCTGATCGGGGGTGATGGGACCATTCAGGGGAATGGTCCTGTGCTGTACTGGTCCTGGCCCATCAACCACGAATCTCTCTGGCTGAATGGACACCCTACTCCTGTCCTGGCCTCGGGGCGGAGCCTCCCGTACGTTCCGAACGTCTGCTGGTGGGGGCGCTTCTTCTAACGGGGGCATCTCCTCCTGCCTCCTCGCAGCCTCTCTCCGATCCAAGAGAGCCTCCACGGCTGCCAAAAACATAGGCATGGCTTCTGCCACAGCCCTCGTCAAGTCCGTAGCTGGGGGAGCCTCCTGCTCCCTATTGCCCTGGTGCTGAGCAGCAATCTCTTCGGGACCTTCATTATGCCCCCCCTGTCTGGGAGAGCTCAGCAGCGGGTTGGTTCTGGTTTTCCTCCTGTTCTAGTAGTGAATTCAGAGTCGTCGCAGCGGGATGACGGGAACCACCAGATTGTCCTTGCCTTCTTTGCTTGCTAGCCGCCATTGAACGAGTAGAAGGCATATCAGCTTTTTGTTAGCTTCCCACAGACGGCGCCAATGTTGGATCACGGTGGAACTCCGGTACGGTCTTTGACGGCGATCCTAGCTCCTTCGCTCCACGCAATCCTGCAAGAGGGGATAGACCGGGCGCTGACCCAGAATCCCTCTCCGATGCTTAAATGAGTATCTCGTACGGACTGGCAAGCAGTAATCTCAAGTAATGTATTTCAACGTAATCCATCTGAGGTGACCTCTTGCCCTTTTACATGCGAAGAGGTACCTCAGTTACCTGGTGAACCGTTGGGGGTGGTTAGCCCGTATCCCGCGTATCTTGGGTGTGATCCGGCCTATCTAGGCCATGATCTCGCTTATCTCGGCCACGCCCCACGTATCTCGGCCACGCTCCGTGTATCTTAACCACATTCCGCGTATCTCGGCCACGCCCCGCGTATCTCGGCCTTATCCTCTGATAATGAGTCCCGACTAACGTCGGGGACTTCAGAGTTATCTCGTTGTGTCACCGCTCGGGGCCCCTCGTCATCGTGACAGGGCCTATTGTTCTCAGGGATTCATCATCGGGGCCTACTCAGAGGCATCTTGTCGGGAGCGTTCAGCTCACCTGTCGGGACCGACTCCGTTGGGACCCTTCATCATCGGGACTCCCTACATCGGGATCCTTTGTCTGGGCCATCTTGGCCTTCGTTTAGAGCCCACTGGGCCTATTTGCCGTTTCCTCATCGTTAAAGGGCCTAACGGCCGTAGTCGGACCCATCAGGGTTGAGCGGGGTTGAGTGGGACACTTCTCTTCGTTTCGTGGCCCGGAGCGATAACTCGGCGAGCCACTGGGCCAAACATCATTTCTTTATCACGGATCGATATGTTACCTGGCCGGTTTTGAATGAGGATCGGCCAGACGGCTGGCCTGCCTTTGGGGAGTTCTCTTCTGTGGTCTTAGAGACTATGAAGACCATCTATGAGAGCCACCGGACCCAGTCATACTGCCTCGTGTCCTTGGTGACCGAGACAGATCTTTATGAGGCAGAGATTAGTTTGACTGCTGACTCCGGGGGTTCGGTATGTTACTTAGTCTTCTCATCTACATTTACTTTCTGCTCTTACCTTGTAGGTTGGTTTCACGGGAAAACGTATAACGTGCAGGCAGCTCCGGTCGATCTGAGCAAGAGGAGGGCTCCCTCCAGCTCTACTCCGAAGAAGTCCCCTATGCTTGGGAAGACTGCTGGGGCCTCTGTTATACTTCCTTCTCTTTTCCTCTTATGGTATACTTGTTTTTTTTCTTACACTGTTTTCCTTGTATTGTTAGGGCACTCTCCTTTGGTGACCGAGAGAGTTGTCTCTGTGGGCAAGGGCTCTGGACCTTCTAAGTCCAAGTCACAGAGGTCCGACTCTGAGGCCGGGGCCTCGGCTGTCAAGAAAAAGAAGGCTGCAGATCCTCCTCCCCCTGGTGTTCGTCCCCCGACTCTGTCTCGCGACAAAGAGATATTGGTCGAAGAGGCGCCTTCCCGAGCTGATAAAGGGAAGCGGCCTGTTGGTGATGGTGGAGTGGTCACTGGTTCTCCATCCCCTGCCCCCCAGCCGAGGGCACGGTCGTCAGGTTCAATCTTCTCCATGTCACTGATACTTCTATGTTTGTATTTTTCTTTATCTTGCTTTGTTTGTATAGGTGGGCCTCCGGCTTTGAGTCGGAAGGATTTTACGCGCCTTACTGACGAGGATATCGTTGTATCTTAGTGGACTCCTTTTGCTGGGTTGAAGGAGTTCCACTTTGATAACGGATCTTCCTTGCGCACCCCGGAGGTTGGCATCCGTGTGCTTCGCGGTGCCATCCCTCCTGGTGATCGTGCTGCTCAGCCTAAGTCTCCTAGGGAGACCCGGTGTTTCGTTCAGGGTGTATTATCCCGTTATGTGCCTGTGAGTGGTGTCTCTCTTCCCCTTTTTACTTTCATGTGGTTGCTTTTCCAGTTACTCATCCCTTGTTAAATTTTCAGGGTATGTCTGACATGGTGAACATGTCGTCCCTTGTGCTTGAGCTATCCGATGAGAAAAAGGCTCTTGAGGATAGCCAGGTATCCCTGAAGGCGGAGCTTGCCACTACAACTGAGAAGGCTCGCCTGTCTGACCTGAAGATGCAAGAGCTCAGGGACCAAGTGTCTTTACTTGAGACTACCGTAGGTAGCTTGCGCCGTGAGGCTGAGGTCGCATCTTCACTCCATTTGAGGAGTTGAGGAAACTTGTGGCAAGGTGCCGGGCAGAGGAGAGGGTTGTTGCAGTGTCTGACTACAAGGCTTCCTCTGCCTTTACTGCTGATTACAGTGTGCGGCTGACTCAGGAGATGAACCAGTTTGGCGAGTATCTTGTTGACCATATTTTTCGTATTGATCCCCAGTTTCCGGTCGGCGATCTGGGTGACTTTGGACCGTACGCTACTGGTTATATGGCTGTCCTTAGGGGTCAGGCTGCTATTGCTGACGAGCCTGCCCCTGCACAGGTGAATGCTACACCTGTGGATATTGACACTTCAGACTCTTCCTCCTCTTCCTCTATCTCTGCTGGTGGTTCGTCCTCAGGGGGTCAGGGTGACTCTCCAGAGGGCTCTGGTTGATGTATTGACATCTTTCTATCTTTGTATACTCGACCATACTTTTCCTCCCCTTTGATGGGTTGAGTATCTTTTGGGATTGCTGTAGGATTTTGTGTTGCTTTCCTTCTTCGTATTGTGTTGTTGGCTGTGTGTGGAACACTTTCCTTTTGATGGGTACTTCGTATGCTTCCGTATATATTCCTTTGATCATGGACTCTTCCTTTTGTTGTGTTTTCCTTTGCTTATCCTTTTTTTGTGTTTTCCTTCATATCATACCTGCTATCTCATCAAGAAAAAACATTATGTGTTCTTTATAAAACTTTACTTTGCCATTATTTTCTCATGGGATCCTTCTTAGTATGGTGCAATGATCTCTTATGATATCCTTTGAATGGTGTGTATGATACTGTTAGACCAAATATACGCTCTTTGTGGGCGTCGAATCTGTTCACGAGACAGGCTCACGGAGGGCACTTAACGTTTCACAGGATAGGCTCCCGGAGGGCACAAGTTAGACCAAAGATACGCTCCTGGTGGGCGTCGAATCTGGTAGTTTGAAATCTACCTCAAGATACGCTCTTGGGGGCGTCGAATCTGGTAGTTTGAAATCTACCTCAAGATACGCTCTTGGGGGCGTCGAAGGTCGTAGTTTTTAGAAACCACTCTCAAGATACGCTCTTGGGGGCGTCGAAATTCGTAGTTTTTTGAAACCACTATCAAGATACGCTCTTGGGGGCGTCGAAGTTCGTGGTTTTTGGAAACCACTCTCAAGATACGCTCTTGGGGGCGTCGAAGTTCGTAGTTTTTGGAAACCACTCTCAAGATACGCTCTTGGGGGCGTCGAAGGTCGTCGTATGAAAACTACTCTCAAGATACGCTCTTGGGGGCGTCCAAGGTCGTAGTATGAAAACTACTCTCAAGATACGCTCTTGGGGGCGTCGAAGGTCGTAGTATGAAAACTACTCTCAAGATACGCTCTTGGGGGCGTCGAGGGTGTTGCTGACTTGGAAGTCATATCTGTGTAAGGATAACATAATGATTGTGTCACCACCTTCTTTGAAAGATACTTTTGAGTAACTTCTACTTCATTAGGAGCATTCATGCTTTATGTACACTTGGGGTGTCTTGGGTGGATCAAGATACCCTTTGGAGGAAATCAAAGATAGTTGTAGAGTTGGAGTAACTTCTTGAGATCTCCTTCTCAAAAGTTGTTTTTGGAAAACTTAAAATGCATGAACATGCTAAGTGCTGAATATGAAACTATGGATATGGGGTGGTGAGTTTGTCTGTTGCCACGTACTCCCTTAGGCCTCCTTTGTAAATCATCTCCTCCACTTCTATCGTCAACACCATGCAATCATTGGTTTTATGCCCCCAGGTTCCATGGTACTCACACCAACCCTGTGCATCTCTTCCTAGGAAGGCCTTGCCCTCCTCTTTGCATGTGGGTAGCTCTTCCTTGAGGTACTTCTGAAAAATTTATTCTATCTTCACTGTAAGGGGTGTGAATTTGAAGTTTACACCTCCTTCTAGTGTGTCAGTTTCTCTTCCTTCTTCCTGGACTTCTTCCAGTTGCCCTATCTCTTTTGTGAACGCCTTATCTAGCTTTTCTTTGAGCTCCCTCATTGTGCTTGTCATGACCATCTCATAGAGCCCTCCATATGCTTCAAATGACGTCGGATGCATGTTTCTAAGGAAGGCCCTGACGGCCTCTCTTCTTGTGATGTCCATGTTGGCACCATAACTGAAGAATCTCTCAAAATAGCTTGACATGAACTCCCTCGGCATTTGCTTGATGTCATCTATGTATCGGAAACCTCTTATGATGGAGTCCCTGTTCTCTTTCCTTCTACACTCTCTGGCTGCCAAGGTATGCTTGTTACCTTTACAGCCTTACCCCTTTGTCTCTTCTTAGCCAGTCCTTGAAAAAACTGCCTACTCAGGTGGAGTGCAACTCCGTTCTTCATCTTTCTTTGCCTTTGTCTCTTCATCACCTTCTCTTTGTCTTGGTTGGCCCCCATCATGACCATAGCCACTGTGTCTGACTTGTGTGATCTATGTCTCATGGAGTTGACGTAGCAATGCCTTGCAGTGCGTTGATCACCCAAGACTTCTCCAATTCCGTTTTCAGTGATGTATTTCAGCTTCTGGTGCACGGTAGATGGCACAATTTCGTATGGATTTATGGTTGTTCTTCCTAATATCCCGTTGTAGGCTCCCAGGCTTTCAACCACCAAGAAGTTAACGTTCATTCTCAGCTGTGTCCATCCTTGGCCCATGGTCACTGGCAGGGTTATCATTCCCAGGGGGTAGCTTGTTGCCCCTGAGAAGCCAACCAGAGGGAAGTTGACTGGTTTGATGTCTGCCTTTGTTTTTCCTATTTCTTCCAGGACCCTTAGGCTTAGGAGGTCTGCAGAGCTGCCCCCATCTACCAGTATTCTCTTTACATCGAAATTATCAATGTCCATTGTGATGACTAAAGCATCGTCATGCGGGAAGACAATGTGACTCTTGTCCTTCTCCGATAATTCAATCTTCATCTCCTCTCCTTCTCGTGGTCTCTTTCTCCACCTTGGTACTGAGCTCAGTTTGGATGCATAAACCTACCTTGCATTAGCTGTTGGGCCACCTGATGCCACTCCTCCATGTATCATGTTTATAGTCCCCCTCTTGTTAGGTGGGGGATTATAATATACCTTGTTTTTGCCTTTGTCCTTGTATGATGGCCCTAGCTGTATGCTGTTGCCACCGTGATCAACAAACTGTTTTAGCTCCCCCCTCTGGATGATATTGTTGATGCTTAGCTTCAGGCTAAAGCATTCGTTCGTATCATGCCCGTATGCCTCATGGTTATCACACCATCTATCCTTGTGTGTCCCTACCATTGGCGCTCTCCGTCTTCCGGTTGGCGACCATAGTTTCTGATTTCTCATCTCTCTTAGGACCACTGCTGGGGTGGTGTTCAATGGTATGAACTTGATGACATTTATTTCCATAGCCTTCAGTGGCTCACCCATCTGATTTCTTTGCTGAGGCGGACGCCATTCCTGTTGCCTTGTGGGTTCAGGTGCCTGAGGTGGCTTTCCCTTATTTTTCTTTGTGTTGTCCTCCTTAGCTGCTTGAATCTTGGCTTTCTTACTCACCCTGTGCCTCTCCAGGTCTATATGAGTTTTTACTCTCCCTGCTAGCTCCTCTAAGGTGCT
The DNA here is from genome assembly GCA_036873135.1 of Clarkia xantiana subsp. parviflora. Classification (NCBI taxonomy): domain Eukaryota; kingdom Viridiplantae; phylum Streptophyta; class Magnoliopsida; order Myrtales; family Onagraceae; genus Clarkia; species Clarkia xantiana. The sequence continues at coordinate 377,838 of JAPTYO010000035.1, read as the reverse complement.
TGCCGGTTTCTTGGCCATCTTCTCTGCCAGTGTGGACCCGAAGCGGCCTAGGTTTCTTATAAAGGCTCTTATTATTTCACCCGCGATGATATCGCCCTGTATGTCTGCTATGTTCTGGTTGAACCTAGTGTAGTAATCAGCCAAAGATTCATCATTTTCGTGCTTCACATCATCTAGGGAGCCTGTTCCTTTAAGTAGCTTCCTTTCTCCTAGATATCTCTGAAGAAATTTCGCCTTTAGCTGTGCCCATGAGTGGATGCTCTCGGTAGGTAGGCTAAAGAACCAATGTGACGCCACCCCTGATAGGGTGTTTGGAAATAAGAGTGCCTTGTATCGGT
>JAPTYO010000035.1:367500-370000 GCA_036873135.1 Clarkia xantiana subsp. parviflora | reverse complement strand
TTTCATCGGTTGCTCCATGTGTAACGTCCGAGAGTGTTTTTGGGGGTCTGGATGATCATACAATCACCCACCTGCCGCAAACATCCCATCCGCAAGTGGAGCTCCCATCCGACACCGCCCTGTAGCACGATCCTTGGTGGTCGTCCGAACATCCGCCAACGTTGGTAGCTAATTCCTAGGTGGCCATGCGAGTTTGTCTTGTGTCCCGTACCATCCGTTTCACCTTCGGCAACAACACATGTTCCACAACGAAAAGATTTGCAGCCGGTGGAGTTTCTCGATCGTAGGGGCATTTCCGTCAACGATGGAAACCAATAATTGCTAGGTGGGTGCATGCGAGTTTATCTGGCGTCCCGTACCATCCGTTTCACCTTAATCAAAACACATGTTCCACCAAGGAATGATTGGCAACCGGTGGAATTTTTCGATTACAGGGGCTTTTTCGTCATTTTAACTGACCCACCAAATTTTCCACCACCCCTTCAGCCTGGGCCAAGGTTACCAATGCTTTGCAGGGGCAACATGTGTAGCAACATGTGCTGGGTTGCTTGCTCGCATTGGATCATCTCTTGACAGAGGGGCTGGCCACTTCCCCCCTAAAGAGCTTTATATAACAAAACTACCTTGGAAGGAGTAGACATTGGGGGTGCTTGAACTAGCACCGGTTTTTTTCAAATGTTTTTATATCGATCAAACGAAGTCGGAATCGCTTCAAATTTTGTAGGAAACTGAATAGTGGTACCAATAACATCACCACCAAGTTTCACGCAATTATCTTGAGAATTGCTATTTTTTCATAATTTTCCGATCTAAAAACCCGAAAAATTCAAATATTCGTAAAAAAATCAAAAAATCAGCCGAACCAAGATTGAATGCCTTCTAACATGTTATCACAACATATAAGTCGAAACAGATCCAAAGAATCGATGGAAACACAACTTTTAGCAATCGCCCAACCGCCATGCCAAGGCACCGTCAATGCGTGGGAAAATCCCACAGCCAAGGCTACCAGGCATGGGAAAATCCCACAACCAAGGCTGCCAGGTGTGGGAAAATCCCACAACCAAGCCTCCCAGGCGTGGGCAATTGCTGGGCAAACGCACTCCCGGAGAAACCATCTCGGAATCGCTTCAAATTTTGTAGGGATGTCACTAGTGGTACCACAAAGCAACTCCACCAAGTTTCACGCAATTATCTTAAGAATTACTATTTTTTCTCAATTTTCCGAGCTAAAAACCCGAAAAAATTCAAATATTCGTAAAAAATCACCAAATCAGCAGAACCAAGTGGGAATGCCTTCTAACATGTTTTCCCAACGTACTAGTCGAAAAATATCCAAAGAATCGATGGAAACGCAACTTTTTGTAGTCGCCCACCCGCCATGCCAAGGAACTGTCATGGCGTGGGAAAATCCCACAGCCAAGGCTGCCAAGCATGGGAAAATTCCACAACCAAGGCTACCAGGCGTGGGAAAATCCCACAACCAAGGCTGCCAGGCATGGGCAAGTGCTGGGCAAACGCACTCCCGGAGCAACCATCTCGGAATCGCTTCAAATTTTGTAGGGACCTCACTAGTGGTACCAAGAGCACCTCCATCAAGTTTCACGCAATTATCTCGAGAATTGCTATTTTTTCTCAAATTTCCGAGCTAAAAACCCGAAAAATTATTATATTTGTAAAATATCACCAAATATGTCGAACCAAGTTTGGGTGCCTTCTAACGTGTTTTCCCAACGTATTAGTCCAAACACATCCAAAGAATCGATCGAAACGTAACTTTTTGTAATCGCCCATCCGCCATGCAAAGGCACTGTCCAGGCACTGTCCATGCACTGTCCAGGCATTGTCCAGGCACTGTCCAAGCACGGTCCAGGTACTGTCCAGGCGTGGGAAAATCTTACAGCCAAGGCTTCCAGGCATGGGCAAGGTCTTGGCAAACGCACTCTCGGAGCAACCATCTCGGAATCGCTTCTAATTTTGTAGGGACGTCATTAGTGGTACCAAGAGCACCTCCACCAAGTTTCACGCAATTATCTCGAGAATTACTATTTTTTCTCAATTTTCCGAGCTAAAAACCCGAAAAATTCAAATATTCGTAAAAAATCACCAAATCAGCCGAACCAAGTCGGGATGCCTATAACATGCTTTCCCAAAGTACTAGTCGAAAAACATCCAAAGAATCGATGGAAACTCAACTTTTGGTAATCGTCCACCCGCCATGCCAAGGCATTGTCAAGGCGTGGGAAAATCCCACAGCAAAGACGGCTAGGCATGGGAAATCCCACAATCAAGGCTGCCTGGCGTGGGAAAATCCCCCAACCAAGGGGGCCAGGCGTGGGCAAGAGCTGGGCAAATACACTCCTGGAGCAACCATCTCGGAATCGCTTCAAATTTTGTAGGGACGTCACTAGTGGTACCACGAGCACCTCCACCAAGTTTCACGCAATTATCTCGAGAATTGCTATTTTTTTCTCAAATTTACGAGCTTAAAACCCGAAAA
>JAPTYO010000035.1:327500-362500 GCA_036873135.1 Clarkia xantiana subsp. parviflora | reverse complement strand
CCCTTGGCTGTGGTTTCCCTGGTTAGTAGACAGGAACAGTGGGAATCTCGTTAATCTGTTCATGCGCGTCACTAATTAAATGATGAGGCATTTGGCTACCTTAAGTGAATCATAGTTACTCCAGCCGTTTACCCGCGTTTGTTGATTTTCTTCACTTTGACATTCAGAGCATTGGGCAGAATTCACATTGGGTTAGCATTCGCAGGGACCATTGCATGGCTTTGTTTTAATTAAACAGTCGGATTCCCCTTGTCCGTACCAGTTCTGAGTCGACTGTTCGACGCCCGGGGAAAGGCCCCCGAAGGAACCCGTTCCCAGTCCGTCCCCCGGCCGGCACGCAGCGACCCGCTCTCGCCGCGGAAGCAGCTCGAGCAGTCCACCGATAGCCGACGGGTAAGGAACTGGGACCCCCGTGCCCAGCCCAAAGAGCCAATCCTTTTCTCGAGGTTACGATCCATATTGCCGACTTCCCTTGCCTACATTCCTCCATTGACCAGAGGTTGTTCACCTTGGAAACCTGATGCGGTTATGAGTACGACCGGGCGTGGGAGGCACTCGGCGTGTGAAAATCCCCCAACCAAGGCTTCCAGGCGTGGCAAGTGCTGGGCAAACGCACTCCCGGAGCAACCATCTCGGAATCGCTTCAAATTTGGTAGGGACGTCACTAGTGGTACCAAGAGCACCTCTACCAAGTTTCACGCAATTATCTAGAGAATTGCTATATTTTCTCAAATTTCCGAGCTAAAAATCCGAAAAATTCAAATATTCGTAAAAAATCACCAAATCATCCGAACCAAGTTATGATGCCTTCTAACATGTTTCCCCAACGTACTAGTCGAAGAACATCGAAAGAATCGATCGAAAAGAAACTTTGGGAAATCGCCCACCCGCCATGCCAAGGCACTATCCAGGCACTGTCCATGCATTGTCCAGGCACGGTCCAGGCACTGTCCAGGCGTGGGAAAATCCCACAGCCAAGGCTTCCAGGCGTGGGCAAGTGCTTGGCAAACGCACTTCTGGAGAAACCATCTCAGAATCGCACCAAATTTTTCAGGGACGTTACTAGTGGTACCAAAGGCACCTCCACCAAGTTTCACGCAATTATCTCGAGGATTGGTATTTTTTCTTAAATTTCCGAGCTAAAAACTTGAAAAATTCAAATATTTGTAAAAAATCGCCAAATCATCCGAACTAAGTTTGGATGCCTTCTAACATGTTTTCCCAACGTACTAGTCGTAAAATATCGAAAGAATCGATCGAAACGCAACCTTGGGAAATCGCCCACCCGCCACTAGCCCTATAAATGTATGAATCTTAGTTCCTATGTGCCAAGGCACTGTCCAGGCACTTGCCCAATATCATGCCATGGCACTCCCTATGCACTTTCAAGCCACTTCCCATGCGCTTTCCAAGAATGGCCATTGCACTTGACAAGAAACTTCCCATGAAGTTGCGAAATAACAGTCAATACACTTAGACAACTGTAATATATGAGTTTAAGTGTTTGTGATCTACGCACGGATTAATAATGCACATCTAGCGGTCCCTTTGATATGCAAATTACGTGGGCATAACATGTGCGAGTGCTTCCAACTTTTGTTGTTAGTTATGAACGATAAGCCTCGGCATAAACGTAAGAGAAGTTTGGAAAGTTGACGAATGTATGAAGGGAGGGACGAATCGAAGCGACAAAGGGCTGAATCTCAGTGGATCGTGGCACCAAGGCCACTCTGCCACTTACAATACCCCATCTCGTATTTGAATCGTCTGTAAAGGATTCTACCCGCCGCTCGGTAGGAATTTATTCAAGGCGGCCCACGCGGCTAGTCTTCCGCGGGGGCTACGCCAACGATACGTGCCCTTGGGAAAAAAATGGCCCGTACTGCAGGACGGCAATCAGGCGGCGGGCGCATGCGTCATTTCTAACCCGTATTCTGACTTAGAGGCGTTCAGTCATAATCCAACGCACGATAGCTTCGCTCCACTGGCTTTTCAACCAAGCGCGATGAACCAATGTTCGAATCAACGGTTCCTATCGTATTAGGTTGAATTACTATTATGACACTGTCATCAGTAGGGTAAAACTAGCATGTCTCACGACGGTCTAAACCCAGCTCACGTTCCATATTGGTGGGTGAAAAATCCAACACTTGGTGAATTCTGCTTCACAATGATAGGAAGAAACGACATCGAAGGATCAAAAAGCAACGTTGCTATGAACGCTTGGCTGCCACAAGCCAGTTATCCCTGTGGTAACTTTTCTGACACCTCTAGCTTCAAATTCCAAAGGTCTAAAGGATCGATAGGCCACGCTATCACGGTTCGTATTCGTACTGGAAATCAGAATCAAACGTGCTTTTACCCTTTTGTTCCACACGATATTTCTGTTCTCGTTGAGCTCATCTTAGGACACCTGCGTTATCTTTTAACCGATGTGCTGCCCCAGCCAAACTCCCCACCTGACAATGTCTTCCGCCAGGATCGGCCTGCCGAAGCGGACCTTAGGTCCAAAAAGATGGGCGATGCCCCGCCTCCGATTCACGGAATAAGTAAAATAACGTTAAAAGTAGTTGTATTTCACTTTCGCCGTTGCCGGCTCCAACTTATTCTACACCTCTCAAGTCATTTCACAAAATTGGACTAGAGTCAAGCTCAACAGGGTCTTCTTTCCCAGCTGATTGTGTGAAGCCCGTTCCCTTGGCTGTGGTTTCCCTGGTTAGTAGACAGGAACAGTGGGAATCTCGTTAATCTGTTCATGCGCGTCACTAATTAAATGATGAGGCATTTGGCTACCTTAAGTGAATCATAGTTACTCCAGCCGTTTACCCGCGCTTGTTGATTTTCTTCACTTTGACATTCAGAGCATTGGGCAGAATTCACATTGGGTTAGCATTCGCAGGGACCATTGCATGGCTTTGTTTTAATTAAACAGTCGGATTCCCCTTGTCCGTACCAGTTCTGAGTCGACTGTTCGAAGCCCGGGGAAAGGCCCCCGAAGGAACCCGTTCCCAGTCCGTCCCCCGGCCGGCACGCAGCGACCCGCTCTCGCCGCGGAAGCAGCTCGAGCAGTCCACCGATAGCCGACGGGTAAGGAACTGGGACCCCCGTGCCCAGCCCAAAGAGCCAATCCTTTTCTCGAGGTTACGATCCATATTGCCGACTTTCCTTGCCTACATTCCTCCATTGACCAGAGGTTGTTCACCTTGGAAACCTGATGCGGTTATGAGTACGACCGGGCGTGGGAGGCACTCGGCGTGTGAAAATCCCCCAACCAAGGCTGCCAGGCGTGGCAAGTGCTGGGCAAACGCACTCCCGGAGCAACCATCTCGGAATCGCTTCAAATTTGGTAGGGACGTCACTAGTGATACCAAGAGCACCTCTACCAAGTTTCACGCAATTATCTAGAGAATTGCTATATTTTCTCAAATTTCCGAGCTAAAAATCCGAAAAATTCAAATATTCGTAAAAAATCACCAAATCATCCGAACCAAGTTATGATGCCTTCTAACATGTTTCCCCAACGTACTAGTCGAAGAACATCGAAAGAATCGATCGAAAAGAAACTTTGGGAAATCGCCCACTCGCCATGCCAAGGCACTATCCAGGCACTGTCCATGCATTGTCCAGGCACGGTCCAGGCACTGTCCAGGCGTGGGAAAATCCCACAGCCAAGGCTTCCAGGCGTGGGCAAGTGCTTGGCAAATGCACTTCTGGAGAAACCATCTCAGAATCGCACCAAATTTTTCAGGGACGTCACTAGTGGTACCAAAGGCACCTCCACCAAGTTTCACGCAATTATCTCGAGGATTGGTATTTTTTCTTAAATTTCCGAGCTAAAAACTCGAAAAATTCAAATATTTGTAAAAAATCGCCAAATCATCCGAACTAAGTTTGGATGCCTTCTAACATGTTTTCCCAACGTACTAGTCGTAAAATATCGAAAGAATCGATCGAAACGCAACCTTGGGAAATCGCCCATCCGCCACTAGCCCTATAAATTTATGAATCTTAGTTCCTATGTGCCAAGGCACTGTCCAGGCACTTGCCCAATATCATGCCATGGCACTCCCTATGCACTTTCAAGCCACTTCCCATGCGCTTTCCAAGAACGGCCATTGCACTTGACAAGAAACTTCCCATGAAGTTGCGAAATAACAGTCAATACACTTAGACAACTGTAATAGATGAGTTTAAGTGTTTGTGATCTACGCACGGATTAATAATGCACATCTAGCGGTCCCTTTGATATGCAAATTACGTGGGCATAACATGTGCGAGTGCTTCCAACTTTTGTTGTTAGTTATGAACGATAAGCCTCGGCATAAACGTAAGAGAAGTTTGGAAAGTTGACGAATGTATGAGGGGAGGGACGAATCGAAGCGACAAAGGGCTGAATCTTAGTGGATCGTGGCACCAAGGCCACTCTGCCACTTACAATAACCCGTCGCCTATTTAAAACATCTGTAAAGGATTCTACCCGCCTCTCGGTAGGAATTGATTCAAGGCGGCCCACGCGACTAGTCTTCCGCCGGGGATACGCCAACAACACGTGCCCTTGGGAACCGAATGGCCCCTACTGCACGACGGCAATCGGGCGGCGGGCGCATGCGTCATTTCTAACCCGGATTCTTACTTAGAGGCGTTCAGTCATAATCCAACAGATGGTAGCTTCGCTCCAGTGGCTTTTCAACCAAGCGCGATGACCAAATGTACGAATCAACGGTTCCTCTCGTACTAGGTTGAATTACTATTATGACGCTGTCATCATTAGGGTAAAACTAACCTGTCTCACGACGGTCTAAACCCAGCTCACGTTCCCTATTGGTGGGTGAACAATCCAACACTTGGTGAATTCTGCTTCACAATGATAGGAAGAGGCGACATCGAAGGATCAAAAAGCAACGTCGCTATGAACGCTTGGCTGCCACAAGCCAGTTATCCCTGTGGTTACTTTTCTGACACCTTTAGCTTCAAATTCTAAAGGTCTAAAGGATCGATAGGCCACGCTTTCACGGTTCGTATTCTTACTGGAAATCAGAATCAAACGAGCTTTTACCCTTTTGTTCCACATGAGATTTCTGTTCTCGTTGAGCTCATCTTAGGACACTGTTAGGTTATAAAGTCTAGGTCAACGGGTCGTCAATCTAGAATTTATCTCCCACTAATGAAATGTCGGGTTCACTGTTCCTAGGACTAGTCATTCTGATACATGCCCTTCTGCTCCCTTGGGGTAGTCGTTCTGATATGTGTCCTTCTCTTCTCTCCTTCTGACCTCCTTTCCTTCTCTCCTTCTGACCTCCTTTCCTTCTCTCCTTCTGACCTCCTTTCCTTCTCTCCTTCTGACCTCCTTTCCTTCTCTCCTTTCTGACCTCCTGAGACTTGTACTACTGCTCTATGCTCTTAGGCTTCCTTGGTTCTCTTCTCCTTGCCACCCTGCAAGAGGGGCAATACCAGGCACAGAGGGGGGGGGGTGGTGCCTGGTGAACCCTCTCCGATGCCTAAGTCAGTACGGTTTTAGAGAGATAAAGCTAGAGAGATGTCAGAGCAAAATTGTGCAAATTGCCAAGATGATCAAATGAGTTGTGAAGGTGGGGTATTTATAGGCAACGGTGTCATTAAGGTGGCTTAATGACATCGTTAGCCTTTAAACACAATTAATTAACCTTTAAGCATATAATTAAGACCTTAGGATTCGGAGGAGGTAGGCGGAGTGGACCGAGCAGGGGCGTCTGAGAGTGGTGTCGGGACCCTTGGGGGGGGAGGAATCCGACCCCCAAGGGTAGGGGTTGGGTGAGGGCACCCAACCCCTCCTAGGGAGGGTGGGGTTGGCCAACCCCATCCCTCCTAGGAGGGATCGGGTCAGCCGACCCGATCTCTCCTAGGAGAGATCGGGTTGGCCAACCCGATCTTTCCTAGGAGAGATCGGGTTGGCCGACCCGATCTCTCCTAGGAGAGATCGGGTCGGCTGACCCGATCTCTCCTAGGAGAGATCGGGTTGGTCCACCCGATCTCCCCTAGGGGAGATCGGGTCGGCTGACCCGATCTCCCCTAGGGGAGGTCGGGTGTGGCCACCCGACCTCACCTAGGTGAGTCCTTCATTGTCGGACGGGCGCTTCGGCCCCGTCCGAGCCGTCGGTGTTCTCGCGAAGTGTCCGGGTTGAAGTTTCGATTTGCAATCATAAATGGGACGATAAAAATACAACGGTTCGGAAGTCAACGGGTTCAAATTGGGCGTATATCCATCACATGCCCCCGAGTCAACCAATGGCCTAACCCTTGATTGACTCTATTTTAGGATGGTATGACACGCGCAATTTGAAACCGGGATTTTACCTTCTTTGTCTGAATGTCTGCTTACCCATGGATGCGTGCCTCTGACTCTGCCCCCTGCCTTATGAGATAGAGGAATTGTAAACGTCAGAGTAGCACGAACGTGTGCCTAAGCACGCGTCCGTCTGAGGTGGGAGTAATAAATCTATCTTTGCTACAGGCGTATACTCAAAAAATACATGCTTGCATAGGAATGCAATACTGATACATCTAAGTGATTCATGCTTCAATTTCATGTCGTGATTTGCCTAAGTGGAGAAAAATTTAATTTTGGCCCAAAATTTTTTCTAAGTATGGGATACTAGAAAATATGCCTATAGGATGTTAACTAGGAGTGAACATGGACATATCATGAACATGAGGATGTGTACTAGCATATATGCAAGTAGGAACATAAGGATGAGAGTGAGTGGAGACATGCTGCGATTGTAGTCATGAATGTATGCATGAATATATGGCGGCCATGTGCATGGACGTCTAAATGTTTGAACACATGGGAGTGTGTATGTGGGCATGCATATGAGTGCAAGCATGAGCATGTATGTATGGATGGGTTGTGAGTATAAGCATGAGTGATGACATTGATGTACCTGAGGGTGGGGACTCTGCCACTCAATGGGACATAACGTTCCACCTCCCTTGTACTAGCATGAGCATTGTCCATTAACCTCGACCTTCGGCATGTGTGTCATTTTTCCTTCATTCGTTGGAGCGTGTGTATAGCTCTTGACCTTTACCCTGCAATTTGTTCCCCATAAAAGTGAGGGTGAAAAAGCTTACAAGCTTTCTTCTTACCTCCGCGAGCGAAGGGGTCTATTGACATGTGTTAAGGGTTGACCCTTCCTTCGGATGTGCTGGAGCGTTGCTCCATTTGGGGAAACTAAAAGTTCGCCCTCTTCCCTTGGTGTTAAGGTTGCCCCCGTAGTAGGCGTATCTCGCCCCTCCATGAGTAAGGGTTGATCTTTGTGTTGGTTGCTTGTATAGATGACTCACTTTTGGGAAGCTTTCTTCTTCAGACAGGGAGACCGTTGAATCAGATGAGAGGGAAGGACCCTCTAGTTCTGCTTATCAGACCAAGAAATTTTCTAAGTCAGGGGGGACTGCTAATGCTTCCAGTACGTTCTTTTTCCCTTCTTTTTTCTTTGTGATATACTTATGATTGTTCTCATGCTGCTTCCTTTTTGTTGTTAGAGCGTTCTTCCTTGGTTACCGAATGGTTCTCGTGGTGGGTGAGAGTTCAAGTCAATCTAAATCCAAGGCGCGGAAACCTGACTCTGAGGTCGGGCCCTCGGCTGTCGAGGAGAAAGAAACCGCGAGAGGCTCTCCTTCAAGTGCCCCCTTGCTGACTCCCTCCCATGGTAAGGAGGTAGTGGTTGAAGAGGCGCCCTCTTTGCTTGACAAAGGGGAACAACCTGCGGCTGGCGATGGGGTGATCATAGGTCTTGATGTCTCTTCTCTATCCCCTGCCCCCCAGCCGAGGGGCCGAGTCTCAAGTTTATTTCATCTTCATATAGATTTGACGACTTTTGAAGGTGTCTTTGTCTTTCCTATGGGTTATGTTATTAACCCCTGCGTTGAAGATTTTTCTTTTGGTGACGGGTGTGATCATCATCTTACACTGAGGTTCCCCTCTCTTGCCATGGCTCTGATTAAGATAGCAAATTCTTGCTTTGGAGTTTGGTGGAGACTGCTCTTGAGTTAGCCTCTACTAGTATCGTAGTTGTGATCGTTGTGGGGATCGTTTTGTTATATGCCCTCAATAGTGCTTGTCGTGATTCTTTGCTTCATGGTTGATTTCGTGAGATATGGAGGTTGTCTTCATAATGAGGACGTCTCCTTCCTGGTATCACCCATTGGGTTGAAATATAAGTGTCTACCTTTGATGAGCGTACGAAGGGTGTTGTTTTTCCTTTTTCTTGAACCTCCTCCTAAGGCTAGGCGTAGCCTTTTGATGTTCGTGGTCGGGATGGTGTCTTTACAATGCATGTCTTTGACAGATGTTTTATGATGTGCTGCCATGATAATCACTTCGAGGTATGTGGACATGATAGCCACTTCCTGATGTGTGGGAGTGATAGCCCTTTTGTAGTGTGCGGACATGATAGCCACTTCAGGGTATGTGGACGTGATAGCCACTTCAAGGTATGTGGACATGATAGCCACTTCAAGGTATGTGGACATGATAGCCACTTCAAGGTATGTGGACATGATAGCCACTTCAGTGTATGTGGACATGATAGCCACTTCAGTGTATGTGGACATGATAGCCACCTCAAGGTATGTGGACATGATAGCCACTTCAGTGTATGTGGACATGATAGCCACATCACGATGTATGGAGTTGTGCTTTAGTATTCCTTTCTCATTGGAGAGCCTTCATTGCTATAGTTGCCTTTTGTGTAGGCTATGTTTGTTGGGTTAGGTCCCGATGTCTCGTCTTGTCGGATGTTGTATCTTTTACGCTCTTTAGATGTCTCCTTCATGAGTTGTGCTTGACGATGTTCAAGTCTGATACGAGCATAGGTCACGCGAGGGCGACATGTATGACAATAATATTTGTCGGAGGTTGATTTGTGTGACTTGTAAGGCAATTCTCTTCTTGATGGGTCGAGCTTATTTTGAGAGCTTTGACCTTCGGATTTCATGTCTTTGCTATCCTTCTTGGTGGTGTTGGGTTCCTTTGAGATACTTCTCTTGACTTGTGATATGGGTGGTAGTATAACTCGTTACTTTTCATGATAACCTCTTGTGCTTCTGTATATGATCCTTTGGTCATGGACTTCTCCTTTGAATATGCTTTCCTTTCTTTTTCTTTCTTTTGTGCTTTCCTTCACATCATACCTGCTATCTCATCAGGAAAAAACATTACTTGTTCTTCACATTACTTTACTTAGAAATTTCTTTCTTATGGTATCCTTCTGAGCATAGTGTCCTTCTAAGGATGGTATCCTTCTAAGCATGGTGTGATGATCTCTTCTGATACCCCTTACACGGTATACGTTGTACTGTTAGACCAAAGATACGCTCTTGGTGGGCGTCGAAATCTGTTCACGAGACAGGCTCTCGGACGGCACTTAACGTTTCGCAGGATAGGCTCCCGGAGGGCACAGGTTAGTCCACCGATACCTTCTTGACGGGTGTCAAACTGTTCACGAGACAGGCTCTCGGACGGCACTTAACGTTTCGCAGGATAGGCTCCCGGAGGGCACAGGTTAGTCCACCGATACCTTCTTGACGGGTGTCAAACTGTTCACGAGACAGGCTCTCGGACGGCACTTAACGTTTCGCAGGATAGGCTCCCGGAGGGCACAGGTTAGACCAAAGATACGCTCCTGGTGGGCGTCGAACTGGTAGTTTGAAATCTACCTCAAGATACGCTCTTGGGGGCGTCGAACTGGTAGTGTTTTTTCTACCTCAAGATACGCTCTTGGGGGCGTCGAATCTGGTAGGTTGCAAATCTACCTCAAGATACGCTCCTGGGGGCGTCGAAATTCGTAGTTTTTGGAAACCACTCTCAAGATACGCTCTTGGTGCGTCGAAGGTCGTAGTGTATAAACTACTCTCAAGATACGCTCTTGGGGGCGTCGAAGGTCGTAGTATGAACACTACTCTCAAGATACGCTCTTGGGGGCGTCGAAATTCGTAGTTTTTGGAAACCACTCTCAAGATACGCTCTTGGTGCGTCGAAGGTCGTAGTGTATAAACTACTCTCAAGATACGCTCTTGGGGGCGTCGAAGGTCGTAGTATGAACACTACTCTCAAGATACGCTCTTGGGGGCGTCGAATGTCGTAGTATATAAACTACTCTCAAGATACGCTCTTGGGGGCGTCGAAGGTCGTAGTATGAACACTACTCTCAAGATACGCTCTTGGGGGCGTCGAAATCTGTTCGCGGGATAGGCTCCCGGAGGGCTCATAATATTACCTTACCTTGTGTCCTTTCTCATGTAGGGTGCATCTTTGGTATGCTTTTCGAGTCTTTACTTGACTTTTCCTTTTATGATATTGCATGCTATCACGCTTTTCCTTCAGTATGGGAGATCACCTCTCGAGGGCGATGTTTGTGTGTTGCCAACTTAGGACGAGTTCATATAGGGAGTTGAGGATGCTTTCCTCTATGTGACCTCTTCTAGGAGAAGTGGTATCGCATGTTATTGTGATCTTCTGCCTCTAATCTCTTCTTTTATACTTAGGTGGACTACCAAGCACTTATTCGTTTGGTGCCCCCCAAGTTGCTTGGTGGTCACACCGCCTTTCATATTTGGCCGTTGAAGGCCCCTCGTTCATTTTCTTGGTTGGGTACCCCTTATGCTCGGGGCTCCCTTGTCTGCTTCTTTGAATGCGATGAGTGTCCCTTGTAGGATTTACTCTTTCTCATGCTTGCTTGTTTCAGTCATAGGCATGGTTTGAATGATGCCTTTGTCGGATGTGTCTTTTGAAGTTGGGTGGAAGAGCTTTTGCTTTGGGTGGGTGGTGGTGGATTTCATTCTCTTGATAACTAGGATGTGGCATTGTTTGTATCCTAGGGGTGCTTGTAAATTTTTCCCCCCTTTCCTTGTGTAGGTTGAAGAGCTCTCTCATAGAATGGTGTCTTGAGTTGTTAATCTCGTAGGCGTGTTTCAGACTATTCAATCTGATCCATGCTCTTTGCTCGTGCACGGGGGTGTGGGGTTCTGACCGGGCTGTATCTTCTTGGAGTGTTGTGGCACTTAGAGTGCCTTGCCTTTTCCTTCACACTGGGGTATTCTTCGATGCCCCTTAGGGGGTGTTCCACTGGTCATGCTCCTCCCACCTTGAATCTTGGTTATAGACTTCTTTTGAATTAGGACTTGAACCTACAAATGACGTTTTCCTTTAGGTTCGCCGGTGATGTTCCCTGATTTTCCATGGGTTTGCCCTCGTATTGGCTATTCCTTGTTGGATAGCTTCATTAGAGACTGCCTTTGTATTGCGTACGTATACGTGTTTGAGGTGTGTTGAGCTGACAAGTCCCTCCTTTTTTGTTTTGTCATAACCGTCATTCATCATGTATTCGGCGTATGGCCTTAGAGGCGGGATATTTTTCTAGTGCCCCTTTTATCGGGGTTCTCCTCTTGATAGGATGCCAGAGTCGAATGTCTTATCATTTGCAGACAAGGTGGTTGATCGGGATGTGCATCTAGTGCGAGGGTCGATCCTGAAACCTTACTCCCCAAGCTTTAGAGCTCTTCTTTGGTTGATCTTGTAGAGCTATTATCCTGCCCTAAGGCTCTTGATAGGAGATGTATCTCCTTTTTCCTACTCTAGTTGTTGCACTATCTCTTTTGCCAATCTTGCATCTTTAGAGTTTCTCTCTTGGTGCATGACTTCAATGACCGGATTTTCTACTGATGTTTATTCTATTAGGACTTGTATCGTTGGTTGTCTTCCTTTCTTGTGAGATGGGGAAGGAGCGTTTATGAACACTCCAATGTGTCGTACTTGGTAGAGGTATGCGCCTAATCTTCATGGCATTGTCTTGCATCTTCTTGTACCTATATCTGATGAACATGTTATTCATTACATACATAGTACGGAGTCCAAGGATCTCCGGGTTAGGATCATATTTTGAGAACAGAGACATAGTCATCTATTAGATGACCTCTTTTCTACGGAGTTAATTTTTGCAAGGATAAATGCAAGGATACTTGTAAGGATACTTGTTCCATCCTTTTCCTGGTTCATTTGCAGTGCCGTGTCCCTAATGGGTGTGTTGATGTTCTGACCACCTTTACTAGTAGGGGGGTCCCTTGGTATTAGGTATGCCTGACTCTTCTCTAGTATCATCAATGGTTGGTCATGGGAGGTGTCTGACGGACTCCCTTCATGTACTATGGTTCTCTTCATGTCAAAGTTGGTGATTCCCTCTCTTATGACTAACATATCATTGTGTGGAAATACTATGTTTTCTATATCCCTTTTTAAAAGCTTGATGATGGTGTCACCGTTCTTCCTTTGCTAGGCTTGGTGTCCTTGAGGGTTTTTGATGGAAGTGTATTCCATTATCTTGGATGGGCTTTCTAAGTGTGGTTGTGTCTCCTGGCTATTTTGTGAAATCATAAAGATCCGCTGGAGGTGTTTGTCTTTGATGGTGGGCGTTACCCATGTGATATGGTTTCCTCTATTTTTGGAGGGATGTGTTCGCGGCTACCCCCTCTTATGCTAATGGGCGCTTGTGGGGAGGGCATGTTGTAACTGGTGCCCCCCTTGCATACCAATGCCCGATGGGATCCTTTGACGTACTTGGCCCTAGGATGCTTAGTGGAAGGTTATGGTGGGGGTAATCTTTTGTGACCTTCATGGTAGTTCCTCTATAGGATGTTGGGGGTGCTCAACTTATTTTTGTAAGTGAGCCTTCCATCTTGTGATCCTTCCCAGAAACTTGACCTTATAGGTGTTCTTTGGGATTGAGGAATCTGTTGCTTGTGCATCTCTTGATTGGTGATGGCCTTTTACGTATTCTTCTAGTGGTCCACCTGTGTATATATATACCACGGAGCCCGAAGGCGTCCGGTATGGTCTTTCTTGGAAAACATGTTGATATCAAGTATCAAAATCTACCCCTCTTAGGGAGTTGACTTGTTATGCAGTTAAATTAAATAAGAGGATATGGGAAGGATATGGGTGTGGGGTGTTGAAATCCCCTGCTTCCTTGGTAATGTAACTGTCTTCCTCCATTAGTCTGTGTGTATTCCTTCCACTTGAGGAATATGAGGTCGCATCCTTGCAAGGCGGATTAGGTGGAGGTGTATCCTTCATGTATGCTATGTGTGGTCTCACTCTACTATGTCTCTTCATGAGACTTCCCATTGTAGTAGCTATGTGCTGACGTGGTGTGGTACTCTATGAGTCTCCTGTTCAAATCCTTGTCTTTTCAACTCCTCCCCTGTCCTAGGGGGATGTGTGCCAAGGGTTGTCATGCACAAGGGGTTTGGACCTGTCGTGCTGTATCATGGGTAGGTGGTTGCCTTGTTGTGTTGTTGGGACTATGTTCCTCCCTTTGAGCTTTCCTTGGTATGTCCCTTAGTCATGTCTGTGGTGATACGGACTGTATGTGTACATTGCCAGGGTGGATGTTGGAACTCCTATATCCTTGTTGGTCTTGCATGTATGTCTGCCCCTAGGGGGGTGTATGCCCTGGCATCCTGCTATGTCTGTTGCTGCCTTGGAGGCACAGACTGCTGCCTTCCCTCTGGGGGTGGCCTTTGGTTGTCTCTCCTTTGTTCTTGTCACTGTCCTGTTCGAGGGTGCGAGTGGTGTTCTTCTTCTGGGACTTGTTCTTCCTCATGAACTTCTTCTTCTTCATGCTGGTGTTGCCTTCTCTGCCTGTTCCTCAGGGTCTCCCTATAGGCTAGCAGCTCATCCAATGCGTGCATTAACCTTGGAGTCACTGTCTGTGCTCCTTGCGAGTATGCGTGCCTTATGTTGGTTGCGTGGGCACGATTGTCGTTCCTTTGAGTCATTATTTCATATGGATACCCTTGAGGTTGTGCCTTATAGTAGTACCCCTGTGGAGGTGCCGTGTATTGGGATGGCACTCCTTGTTGCCCCCTATCCCTGTGGCTTCCTAGTTAATGGAGTTGGAGCTGTGGAAGCCTCCTCCCTGCTTGTTAGGCTGGGGTGCCTGTGGGGCTACCTGAGGCTCTGGTGTGCAGGCTGTTTCTCTGGGTTAGGCTGCCTTGCTGGAGGTATAGGATGTCTTTCTTGCCTATTGCCCCCAGGTGGGCGATTATCTCTAGACACTAAGTTGTTCGTCTTCGCTCTCGTGATTGTCAGGCTTTCTGTTCGAAGCCCACGGACGGCGCCAAGTGTTAGGTTATAAAGTCTAGGTCAACGGGTCGTCAATCTAGAATTTATCTCCCACTAATGAAATGTCGGGTTCACTGTTCCTAGGACTAGTCATTCTGATACATGCCCTTCTGCTCCCTTGGGGTAGTCGTTCTGATATGTGTCCTTCTCTTCTCTCCTTCTGACCTCCTTTCCTTCTCTCCTTCTGACCTCCTTTCCTTCTCTCCTTCTGACCTCCTTTCCTTCTCTCCTTCTGACCTCCTTTCCTTCTCTCCTTTCTGACCTCCTGAGACTTGTACTACTGCTCTATGCTCTTAGGCTTCCTTGGTTCTCTTCTCCTTGCCACCCTGCAAGAGGGGCAATACCAGGCACAGAGGGGGGGGGGTGGTGCCTGGTGAACCCTCTCCGATGCCTAAGTCAGTACGGTTTTAGAGAGATAAAGCTAGAGAGAT
This sequence comes from Clarkia xantiana subsp. parviflora, assembly GCA_036873135.1. Lineage (NCBI taxonomy): Eukaryota > Viridiplantae > Streptophyta > Magnoliopsida > Myrtales > Onagraceae > Clarkia > Clarkia xantiana. Next base: position 347,911 of record JAPTYO010000035.1, on the reverse strand, counting down.
GTCAGAGCAAAATTGTGCAAATTGCCAAGATGATCAAATGAGTTGTGAAGGTGGGGTATTTATAGGCAACGGTGTCATTAAGGTGGCTTAATGACATCGTTAGCCTTTAAACACAATTAATTAACCTTTAAGCATATAATTAAGACCTTAGGATTCGGAGGAGGTAGGCGGAGTGGACCGAGCAGGGGCGTCTGAGAGTGGTGTCGGGACCCTTGGGGGGGGAGGAATCCGACCCCCAAGGGTAGGGGTTGGGTGAGGGCACCCAACCCCTCCTAGGGAGGGTGGGGTTGGCCAACCCCATCCCTCCTAGGAGGGATCGGGTCAGCCGACCCGATCTCTCCTAGGAGAGATCGGGTTGGCCAACCCGATCTTTCCTAGGAGAGATCGGGTTGGCCGACCCGATCTCTCCTAGGAGAGATCGGGTCGGCTGACCCGATCTCTCCTAGGAGAGATCGGGTTGGTCCACCCGATCTCCCCTAGGGGAGATCGGGTCGGCTGACCCGATCTCCCCTAGGGGAGGTCGGGTGTGGCCACCCGACCTCACCTAGGTGAGTCCTTCATTGTCGGACGGGCGCTTCGGCCCCGTCCGAGCCGTCGGTGTTCTCGCGAAGTGTCCGGGTTGAAGTTTCGATTTGCAATCATAAATGGGACGATAAAAATACAACGGTTCGGAAGTCAACGGGTTCAAATTGGGCGTATATCCATCAGACACCTGCGTTATTTTTTTAACATATGTGCCGCCCAAGCTGATGGGTTTTGATATAGCCGTTAGGCCCATTAACGGTGACTAAACGGCGAAGTAGGCCCAAACGAGGCTTAGAAGACCAATACGAAAGCTCCCGACAAGGTCGGTCCCGATGTATGAGCAGAACGCTCCAGATGATACGTCTTTAAGTAGGCCCCGATGATATGCCTTTAAGTAGGCCCCGATGATACGCCTTTGAGTAGGCCCCGACGATATGCCTTTGAGTAGGCCCAGATATTAAATCCCTGAGAATGCTGGCCCTGTCCCGATGACGAGGGGCCCCGAGCGGTGACCAAAGGAGATAACTCTGGAATCCCCGACTTCCGTCGGGACTTGCCACCAGAGCACGAGGCCGAGAAATACGCTCACTATCAACATAGTGGGGAAGTGGCCGGAAAAGACGGAAAGTGGGTTACTGGCCGAGATAAACAGAACGTGGCAGTTCTCCCAACAGGTAACTGAGGTAACCCCTCCCCTATATAAAGGAAGGAGTTACCTCAAGATTGATACGTTCACATACTTAGATACTCATACTTGCTTGCCTGCATCGAGATACTCATTTAAGCATCGGAGAGGGATTCTGGGTCAACGCCCGGTCTATCCCCTTCTTGTAGCATTACTTGGAGCGAAGGAGTTCGGATTTCCGTCAAGGACGTATCGGAGTTCCAACTGTGATCCAACATTGGCGCCGTCTGTGGGAACGAAGCAAAAAGCAAAAATGACTTCTACCCGTTCGATGGCTGGCAAGCAAAAGAAGAAACAAGGACAATCCGGCGATTCCCGCCACCCTGCTGGAACTCTAAATTCAGGGCCGCCGGAGCGCACTGTTGATCGGAATGATCCACCCTCTGCTGTTTGTCAAACAAGGGGGCATCATGATGATCGCGAAGATTACATCCGAAACTCGTCGGAGAGCCGGGAAGAGATCCCAAGGAGGGACCAGGATGCACCTGCAAAGCCGGACTTGGCGAAGGTCGTGATGGATGCCATGCCAGTATTTTTGGAAGCTATGGAGGCTCTGTTGGACCGAAGGGAGGCCGCCAAGAAGAAGGAGGAGGAGTTGCCTCCGCCTCCGTCGATGGAGAATCGTGACGTGCAGGAGACCCAACCCGAGCACCAGGACAAGAACAAGGAACCTTCCCTATCGGAGCAGTTCGTGGTCGATGGGCCTGGGCCTGTGCAGCATAGGACCATTCCTCTCAATGGCCCAATCACCCTGGATCAAGTGGTGAAGATCGTGAACATTTGCATGGGGGACCAGAAGAAGATGATGTCGGAGCTGAGGGATCGATCCACTCATCCCTTTGTTCCTCGATTGGTGAACACCACTGCCCCGCAGGGACTAGGCATCCCGACAATCAAGGAGTATGATGGCGAGGGAGATCCCGTTCGTCATGTCCAGAAGCATGTCATGGCTTGTCTAGGCAGAGCCCCGAATGATGATATAGTGTGTGTTTTGTTCCCAGGCACACTCGGTGAGAGGGCCCTGACATGGTTCTGCAGCCTTCCCCCAGGATGCATCTCTAGCTGGACCCAGATGCATGATCGCTTCATCCAGCAGTACCAAGGCCGTCGGCGCCTCCTGAAAAGCGCGAGGTCCCTGGATGAGGTGGTACAGAGGCCCGACGAATCTCTGGCTAACAGAGGTACACTGCTAGCGTGGCCGAGATTGATGAGGAAATGTCGGAGGGAGAGACCATCTGCACTTTCATTCGGAACTGACAGCACCATATGGTTCTGACCTGATGCACAACGTGGCTGAGAAGGCTGTGTGGAAAATGGAGGCGCTGCAGAAGAGGGTGAAGCAGCAAATCGACGTCCAGGAGTCGAAGATAGCTGCCGGAGACCTTGACCCTCCGAAATCGAACAAGGGAAAGCAGTCGTTCAAACCCTCGGACGATCGCAGGAGGAAAGATAAACCCGAGAGCAGTCGGGGTCGAGGCCGTCCCGATCGGAGGGAAGACAAGCGTTCCTCGAAGTCGGACAAGCGGAAGGACCGCTACACCCCTCTTATTTGTTCCAAGGGTGCGGTATTGGCGGTGATGGACCGACAGGATATCGCTGGATACCCCCCGAAAAAAGATGGAGAGTCCATGGGAGCCCGCACGGATCGTTTTTGTCGCTTTCACCGTGCCAACGGTCACGACACTAACCATTGTCGGGAGTTGAAGAAAGAGATTGAGAAACTGATCCAGAAGGTGAAGCTCGAGGAATTTGTAGCTGGACAACGGGGCCGATCCCGTTTCCGGTCACGATCGCGGTCCCGTTCCCGATCCCCGAAGAAGGATAAGCCCGATTCTTCCAATGCCCGCAAGGAGAAGCGGGGAACTATCAATGTGATTCACGGAGGACTTGCTGCAGGAGGAGATACTACAGCAGCTCGGGAGGTCTATGCTTCTCGGATTCCCATTGCTGTGGTGCTGGGAAAGAGGGCCCGAAATTGGACTCCGAAAGAAGAAATGGTGATTCCCTTCTCAGCGGAGGACCTGATAGGTGTGGAGATCCCGCACGATGATGCCTTGGTCGTGACCCTGAACGTGGATGGGTACGAGATGAAGCGGATCCTGATCGATGGAGGGAGCTCCTCCGATATTTTGTTCATGGACGCACTGCAGCCCATGGGGAAAACCAAGAAGGACTTGAAGCCTGCGGACTTCCCGATGGTCGGATTTTCCGGCTCTACCTCTTACCCGGTCGGGGTGATTACCTTACCGGTCGAGTTCGGGATGTGTTGGAAGTCGGAGAAGAGGAACGTAGAGTTCGTGGTGGTCGAGTCTGCGGGGACCTACAATGCCATTATCGGGAGGACCACCATCAACCCGCTGGGGGCAAATTCCTCAACTGTCCATCAGAAGCTGAAGTTCCCGACTGACCACGGAATCGGGGAGGTCCAGGGCGATCAGATAGCTTCCAGGAGGTGCTATGTCAATGCCACCCGAAGGAGAAATCGGGAGGCTATGATTTTTTCCAGACTGACGCTGATCCCCGAGAGGAGTTTGGGTGTCCCCCCCCCCCCCCCCCCCCGATGGAAGATTTGAAGGAGGACGAGATTGATGGACCTCAGAGGAAGGTGAAAATCGGGTCCGCTCTGACCGAGGAGACGGCCCGTGAATTGATCAATCTGTTGAAGGAATTCAAGGAGCTGTTTGCCTGGTCCCCGAGTGACATGCCAGGAATTAGCCCCGATGTGATTACTCACGAGCTAAAGATTGATCCCGCGATCAAGCCGATTACACAGAGAAGGCGCCCGATGGGTGCCGACAAGAAGACCGCGATCCAGCAAGAGGTGGGCAGGCTGCTCGATGCTGGATTCATTAAAGAGCTCCGATTCCAGACCTGGGTCGCCAACCCAGTCTTGGTGTAGAAGAGCAATGGTAAGTGGCGGATGTGCGTTTATATCCGCGACCTGAACAAGGCATGCCCGAAGGATTGTTATCCGCTCCCAAGGATCGACCAGCTGGTAGATGCCACATCGGGACATGAGCTGCTGAGCTTTATGGATGCTTACTCTGGCTACAATCAGATCAAGATGTCCAAGGTGGATGCCCCCCATACTGCCTTCTATGCTGATAGTGACATCTATCATTATGATGTTATGCCCTTTGGACTGATCAATGCAGGTGCAACCTACTAGAGGATGGTGAACAAGCTGTTCGGGGATATGTTGGTGAAAAAAATGGAGGCCTATGTGGACGACATGCTGGTGAAGTCCCGACAGGCCGAGGATCATGTTCAATACTTGGCCACGGCATTCGAGCGGATGAGGCTTCATCAAGTTCGCTTGAACCCCACCAAGTGTGCCTTCGCAGTGCACTCAGGGAAGTTCCTGGGCTTTATGGTGAGCCAGAGGGGAATCGAGGTGAACCCTGAGAAGCTGAACGCGATCGAAGAGATGAAGTCCCCCATTAACCATCTGGAGGTGCAGGTGCTGAACGGCCGACTGGCCGCGATGAATCGCTTCCTGTCCAAGGCAAGCGACCGATCCATTCCGTTCTTTGAAGTATTGAGGGCCAACAAGAAGTTTTAGTGGACTGCCAAGTGTGAGGAGGCGTTCCAGGCACTCAAGCAGCACCTTCGCACCCTCCCGCCAATGGCGAAGCCCATTCCAGGCGAGCCACTCTATCTGTATTTGGCTGTTTCTGCATTTGTTGTTAGCCCTGTCTTAGTGAAAATTGTAGAGGGTAGCCAAGTCCCCGTCTATTATGTAAGCAAGGCACTCGCCAAATATGAAATGAATTATCCCGCCGTTGAGAAGTATCTCTATGCGTTGATTGTTACTGCTCGGAAGCTGAGGCCTTACTTCCACGCGCATGAGATTACTGTTTTGACGAATCAGCCCCTGAAACATTTTTTGAACCGACCAGATGCGTTGGGGAGATTAGTGAAATGGGCAGTAGAGCTTAGTGAGTTCCGCATTCACTTTGCTCCGAGAACGGCTATTAAGGGCCAGGCATTGGCGGATTTCATAGCAGAGTCTACAACCGCCGATCTAGAAGAAGCGGGCCCTGTAGTGGGGGCAACCACGGAGGTCCCGATAACAGAGCAGTCAGAACAGCCCGACGCCGAAAATACTTGGGAGATGTACACCGATGGCTCCTCGAATTCAGAAGGACCGGGAGCAGGTTTCGTACTGATACCACCAGACGGAGGCGAGCCCCTCTGATATGCCTTGGCCTTGACATTTAGAGCCACCAACAATGAAGCTGAATATGGGACTCTCATCACCGGCCTCATGATTGCTAAGGGAACGGGAGTTGGTCACTTAAAGGTGAAGTGTGACGCTAGCCTGATCGTGAACCAAGTCTAGGGGCGATACGAAGCTAAGAGCCCGATGAAGAAGAAATACCTTCGCGAGGTGCAAACCCTGAAGGAGAGTTTCAAGAGCTTCGATATTGAGGCGATCCCAAGGGAGGATAACACGGAAGCAAATGCCTTGAGCAAGTTCGCCTTGGGGGCACCCCTCGATGAGAGTCGGAAGGTGCATTTCTTGGAAAAGGTGATCATGTCAACCACCGATCAGTTGGAGGTATGTGCCATTGAGGTCGGATCGGAGGAGCCCACTTGGATGACCCCGATAGCCGCGTATCTGACTACGGGGGCAGTCCCCGATGATGAAGTAGCAGCTGGCAAAATACGCCGAATCGCGCCCAATTATGTGATGGTGGACAATCAACTGTACAAAAAGGGGTATTTAACTCCTTATCTGAAATGCGTGGCTGAGCCTGACACACGTCGGATCCTTAGAGAGGTGCACGAAGGATATTTGGCTTGTCATGAAGGAGCCCGATCCATCGTGAGGAAAGTGCTGAACCTGGGCTATTACTGGCCCTCGATGAACAAGGAGGCAACGATGCTAGTCCGATCCTGTGACGCCTGCCAGAAGTACGCCCCGAATATCGTGGCCCCAGCTACCGATCTGACGTCCATCAAGAGTTCTTGGCCCTTCGCACAGTGAGGAATCGACTTGGTGGGACCACTTCCAGTTGCAAAAGGCCAGTGTCAATATTTTGTCGTGGCTATTGATTATTTTTCGAAATGGATAGAAGCCAAGGCATTGGCCAATACAACGGGGAACCATATCCTCAAATTCCTCCAGACCCATATCATATCCCGATACGGGATCCCCAAGGTGGTGATCAGCGATAATGGCCCCCCGTTTAATGGGGCCTAGTGGAAGGAGTACTTGGAGGAAATGAAAATTGAGAATCGGACAGCTTCTGTCCGTCATGCTCAAACCAACGGACAGGTGGAATCAGCCAACAAGATCGTGATGGACGGCCTGAAAAGAGGGTCCATGCCTTGAAGGGAAAATGGCTGGATGAGCTGGAAAATATGCTTTGGGCTGTTAGAACAACACCCAAACGATCAACTGGGGAGACTCCGTTTGGCCTTGTTTATGGCACAAAAGCAGTTGCTCCTGTTGAAATAGCTGTGGCATCCCATCAGACGAGGTATTATGAACCTCTATCGAATGATGAAATGAGGCGTGTGGACTTGGACTTGGTCGAAGAAAAGAGGCGGAGTGCCGAGGAGGCCCAGGCTCGGATGCGCTTGGCAACAACCCGATATTATAATCGACGAGTCAAGTCTCGACAGTTCTTTGTCGGGGAACTGGTCTGGCGTCGGAACGAATTTACCCTTTTGGATCGAATCAACAAGATGTCACCAAAATAAGAAGGGCCTTATAAGGTCGTTGGGATGCCAGCTCGGAATGCGTACAAGTTGGAAGACCTCGATGGAAATGTGTTGAAACATTCTTTTAGTGGCGAACACTTGAAGAAATGTCATGTTTGATGTTAAGTCGCCTTCAGTGGTGCAAGTTATTTATTAAAGCGCCTTCAGTGGTGCAAGTTGTTTATTAAGTCGCCTTCAGTGGTGCAAGTTATTTATTAAGTCGCCTTCAGTGGTGCAAGTTTAGCCATCAATGAATAAAGAGGTTGCTTCCGACAAGTCTATTCTAAGACTTATTATTTTAAGTATGCTTAAATCGCCTTAATTGGTGTAGCTAAATCACCTTAAGTGGTGCGGTTTCGCCTTAAGTGGCGCGATTAAATCAGCTTAAGTGGTGTGGTTTCGCCTTAAGTGGCGCGATTAAATCGCCTTAAGTGGTGTGGATAAGTTGCCTTAAGGGGCACGATTAAATCGCCTTAAGTGGTGTGGATAAGTTGCCTTTAGGGGCACGATTAAATCGCCTTAAGTGGTGTGGATAAGTTGCCTTAAGGGGCACGATTAAATCACCTTAAGTGGTGTGGATAAGTTGCCTTAAGGGGGCACGATTAAATCGCTTAAAGTGATGTGGGTAGAAGGTCTTAAGAGACGCGTGAAATTACTCTAAGTGATATGATCGAATTGCCTTAAGTGGGGTAGTCAATTCACCTTAAGTGGTGCAGTGATAATCGGGACCAAAAAGATTGATATTATAAAGATCTAGGAGGTTCACGATAGAGAAGGGAATTACAAGGATTTACAAGTATTTGAAAATAAAGTCATTAAGCTTGATCCTTGGCAGCGTCGAGGGGAGCAGGATCCACGAGGTCTATGGCAGAAGGCTTCGTGGTCGGAGGACCGGACTCTGGAAGATTGGTCGCGGGAGGATCGGACTCTGGGAAGTCAGCCGGTGAAGGGTCGATCATCGGGGGCTCAGTTGTCGGGAGTTCTGCACTTGGAGGTTCCACCGTGCCTTCAGCACTCGCAGCCCCCTCGGGGGTGTTGGCCCCGTCGCTCTCCTCAGAAAGGTTGAAGTACCTCTCCGCGAAGGGGGCGACGGTCTGAGACTTGGTGAAATCGATGGCACCACCATACTCCAGATGGAGCTCTTCAACAACATTAAGCAGGGTGGTCTCCACCTCCGCCGTACAGAACTTTACCGCGTACAGTTGGAAAGCCTCGGAGCCCCGATAATCTTCCCGTCCCTTGGCCTCAGCCTCGGCCAGCTTGGTGGGGAACTCAGCAAGTTCCCGCTCCATCTGCTGGGACCGGTTGGAGAGAAGGACCTTCTCAGCCTCCAGCCCCGCCTTGGCATCCTCGAGGGCCTTCTTCTCAGCCTCCACCCCCGCCTTGGCGTCCTTGAGGGCCTTTTTCTCGAGGACATGCCTGTCCCGATCCTCCGCGCGCCCCTGCTGCTCCTCACTGAGCCTTTGGCGCTCCTGCTTCAGCAGCCTCTCAAAATCGTGGACCTGCCTCAAGAGGACCCGAGTCTTCTGGTTAAGGAGGGCCTGCTCCTTAACCAACTTCCCCTTTGACGACTCGGAGGCAGCCAGATCCTCCTTGAGCTTGGCCAAGACCTAGGGGGCCGCCTTGGCACGCTCCTGCTCCAGGGCCTCCTCCAAGGCCAGGACATACCCGAAACAGCGGTGTTGGTCCGCCATTTCCTGCGAAGAAGAAGAGAAGAGGTCAGTACACGAAAATATTCTGCCTTATATATACTAAGTGTAAAGACAGGAAACCTTACCTCCACGCGACGAACGGCCATGGCGCGAATACCCGCGTGGATGTCCTCTGGAGCCAGGGAGAGCGGGAGCTTCATAAATGGTGGAACTGAGCCTGCCAGCAGGTGCAGACCTAGTTCCGTGGACACATCATCCCGACGCAGCGGGACCCCCCGCAACGACTCGATCGGAGTCCAAGGAGCCGCCGCCTGGTAGGGGGAGTAAAGCTGGTAGAAGCTCCCGTCCAAGGGGAGAGGGGGAACGACGCCCTGGGTGTCAGAGGCGCGGGCCTCCGAGCCGCCATGTGAACCCGCCGTCCCCTCGGGACTCAGGCTCAGGACCGGCGACAGCTGCTGTGCCGGAGAAGACGGAGGCGGCCCTTCAGGAGTCGGCTCCGGCGGTGTCTGCCTCGTCCCCCGACGACGAATCAGGGGCTGGTCCCCGCTTGCCTCCTCTGAAGAATGAGAGACATTCAGGCCCATCACCCGACGGAACTGGCCGTCCGTCTGGACGTCTTCAATCCCCGATCCTCCGGGGGCAGGAAGAGGAAGGAGGGGCTCCCCGACCCGTGCGTCGGAGGGAGGCTCCCCCGCCGAAGCTCCAGCTCCCGATCGACCTGCAGCTGGAGGACGAGAAGCTTTAGAAATAAAGTAAGAAAGTTGATCAGGATCCTTACACCAAATGACGCGACGGGAGAGGTACAGGTCCTTCCCGTAATAATTGTAGTAACCCGCTTTGAGGACGCGGGCAGTTTCTCCTTGCAGGATGCGTTTGACCCCTTCAATCCTGGCTCCTTTATCGGAGGGGATTAACTCCTTATGAATACGCCTCCTGTACAATTGAATTGCTAAGCGGAGCTGTTTACCTTCCTCGGGAGTTTTGGTGTTGAAGATTTACTTCATCTTCTCCATCCGGGCCCGTTTGATTTGCTCCGAGGTGGGAGGTGCCGACGAGGAAGCAGCCCTCTTTGAAGACTTCCTCTTCCTCGCGGGGCGTGGGACAGCATCAGTCTCCGCCTGCTTAAGCATGAGATTGGTTAGCAATAATACCTTCTTAGCTGCAAAGACGAAAACGAAAATACGGTTAGAATATTACCCAAGGAACGAGGTTAGAAGGGCCGTCGAAGAGTTGACCCCCAGACACGATATCAAGGAGTCGGATCCCGGTCAGAACCAGGTCCCGCTCCCCGATGGAGTTGCCGTCGAGGGGAGTGAAAGAGTCCCCCCAACGATAAAGCTGAATGCAGTGGAGAATCTCGAAATCCTCCTCGGAGTAAGTGTAGAAGGCGGTAGCAGGGTCCGCCTTAACCTCACATCGAGGCCATGGGATGGAGCTGTTTCAGATGAAGAAATAACTCCTCTTCCAGCCACTATTGTCGGGACCCGAGTCGGTGATGAGCCCCCGACCCTTGGCGACCTTCCAGGTGTCACCATTCCAGCTGTACTGAGAGAGCTGCGCCTTGCTCCACTTCGGCATCCGCGGGTAGAAGGCGCAGACTCCGGCATCATTGCACTTCAGCCCATAGAAGGTCCGGAAGAGTCGGAGGCTATAGGGCCATTGTTAACAGAAGCAGAGGACGCAGAAAGCATTCCACACGCGGATGGCGTGGGCGGAGAAAGTAGTCGGATGTGTTTTGTAATATGTACACATCTCGACTATGTTCCCACTGAAGGGGAATCATATCCCTGCCGATATTTTCCCGGTAGAGACAAATACCTCCCCTTCCCGGGGACGAGTGGCCACAGGGTCACCCGGGACGCGGGGCCAAGGAAAAGGGAAGCGAGGCTCCCAGGTGGAAGTAATGCACCCCTCCCGGAGAGCTGCATCATAGGCAGTGTCGGAAATCTCATTGGAAGCGTAATCGAACTTGAAGGGCTTCCTCCCCCCAGAACTGGACTCACCGTCTGGAAAGTAATCAGAGCAAGAAAAAGCACAGTCGATTTCCGCAAAAGTTCGGTTAAGTTAATTGGGATGAAAGAAAAACTATGCTAACAAGTCTCTTCGGAATTGAAGGAGAAAATCTTACCAGACATGTTGAATCGGAGAAGAAAGGATGATCTTGAGGGTCGTAGATTCCGGTCGCCGGAGTGTTGATCAAAGAAAGAAAAGAGAGCTCGAGCTTTTGAAAACGCAGAGAATGAAACGGTAAAGGAGAACAGAATAGTGCCAAGATTTGGGGTTTTATAGGAGAGAGGACAGCCAAAGAGACGTTGCAATCTGAACCGTCGAAGATTAAACACCTCAATTTGAATCGTCGAAACACTAGAGACGAAACGGCTATAAAGTACCTTTTCAGAAAAAACAGGCACGGGTACCCAAACCGTCACTTCGTCACCTGCTGCATTTAATAGTTGAGTAACCGAGAAATCTTTTCGGATTCAGTGGTTTTCCTCGGAATATCGGGGAATCTTGAAGAAGGAGATCTGCTTCAGAAGATTTTTCGGAAAGTCAAAACCCTCCGATACCGATATCGTGAGATCCGGAATTGGAAGACACGACGAACTATAAGTCCCTCATGTCTTGGGGACAAATGATGGGTTTTGATATAGCCGTTAGGCCCATTAACGGTGACTCAACGGCAAAGTAGGCCCACTGGGCCCAAACGAGGCTTAGAAGACCAATACGAAAGCTCCCGAAAAGGTCGGTCCCGATGTATGAGCTGAACGCTCCCGATGATACGCCTTTAAGTAGGCCGCGATGATATGCCTTTAAGTAGGCCCCAATGATACGCCTTTTAGTAGGCCCCGACGATATGCCTTTGAGTAGGCCCCGATATTAAATCCCTGAGAATGCTGGCCCTGTCCCGATGACGAGGAGCCACGAGCGGTGACCAAAGGAGATAACTCTGGAGTCCCGGACTTCTGTCGGGACGTGCCACCAGAGCACGAGGCCGAGAAATACGCCCACTATCAACATAGTGGGGAAGTGGTCGGAAAAGACGGAACGTGTGTTACTGGCCGAGATAAACGTGGCAGTTCTCCCAACAAGTAACTGTGGTGACCCCTCCCCTATATAAAGGAAGGAGTTACCTCAAGATTGATACGTTCACATACTTACATACTCATACTTGCTTGCCTGCAACAAGATACTAATTTAAGCATCGGAGAGGGATTCTGGGTCACCGCCCGGTCTATCCCCTTCTTGCAGGATTACTTGTAGCGAAGGAGTTCGGATTTCCGTCAAGGACGTACCGGAGTTCCAGCTGTGATCCAACACCAGCCAAACTCCCCACCTTACAATGTCTTCCGCCCTGATCGGCCCGCCGAAGCGGACCTTAGGTCCAAAAAGAGGGGCGATGCCCCGCCTGCGATTCACGGAATAAGTAAAATAACGTCAAAAGTAGTGGTATTTCACTTTCGCCGTTGCCGGCTCCCACTTATTCTACACCTCTCAAGTCATTTCACAAAGTCGGACTAGAGTCAGCTCAACAGGGTCTTCTTTCCCAGCTGATTCTGCCAAGCCCGTTCCCTTGGCTGTGGTTTCGCTGGTTAGTAGACAGGGACAGTGGGAATCTCGTTAATCTGTTAATGCGCGTCACTAATTACATGACGAGGCATTTGGCTACCTTAAGTTAATCATAGTTACTCCCGCCGTTTACCCGCGTTTGGTTGATTTTCTTCAATTTGACATTCAGAGCACTGGGCAAAAATCACATTGGGTTGGCATCCGCAGGGACCATTGCAATGCTTTGTTTTAATTAAACAGTCAGATTCCCCTTGTCCGTACCAGTTCTGAGTCGACTGTTCGACGCCCGGGGAAAGGCCCTCGAAGGAGCCCATTCCCAGTCCGTCCCCTGGCCGGCACGCGGCGACCCGCTCTCTCCGCGGAAGCATCTCGAGCAGTCCACCGACAACCGACGGGTTCGGGACTGGGGCCCCCGTGCCCAGCCCAAAGAGCCAATCCTTTTCACGAGGTTACGGATCCATTTTGCCGACCTCCCTTGCCTACATTCTTCCATCGACCAGAGGCTGTTCACCTTGGAGACCTGATTCGGTTATGAGTACGACCGGGCGTGGGAGGCACTCGGCGTGTGAAAATCCCACAACCAAGGCTGCCAGGCGTGGCAAGTGCTGGGCAAACGCACTCCCGGAGCAACCATCTCGGAATCGCTTCAAATTTGGTAGGGACGTCACTAGTGGTACTAAGAGCACCTCCACCAAGTTTCATGCAATTATCTCAAGAATTGCTATTTAATTTTTAAATTTCCGAGATAAAAATCCGAAAAATTAAAAATATTCGTAAAAAATCACCAAATTATCCGAACCAAGTTATGATGTCTTCTAACATGTTTCCCAACATACTAGTCGAAGAACATCGAAAGAATCGATCGAAAAACAACTTTGGGAAATCGCCCACCCGCCATGCCAAGGCACTGTTCAGGCATTGTCCATGCATTGTCCAGGCACGGTCCAGGCACTGTCCAGGCGTGGGAAAATCCCACAGCCAAGGCTTCCAGGTGTGGGCAAGTGCTTGGCAAACGCACTTTCGGAGAAACCATCTCGGAATTGCATTAAATTTTTCAGGGACGTCACTAGTGGTACCAAGGGCACCTCCACCAAGTTTCACGCAATTATCTCGGGGATTGCTATTTTTTCTCAAATTTCCGAGCTAAAAAGCCGAAAAATTCAAATATTTGTAAAAAATTACCAAATCAGCCGAACCAAGTTTGGATGCCTTCGAACATGTTTTCCCAACGTACTAGTCGTAGAATAACGAAAGAATCGATCGAAACGCAACCTTGGGAAATCGCCCACCCGCCAAGCCAAGGCACTATCCAGGCACTGTCCAGGCACGGTCCAGGAACTTTCCAGGCGTGGGAAAATCCCACAACCAAGGCTTTCAGGCGTGGGCAAGTGCTTGGCAAATGCACTTCTGGAGCAACCATCTCGGAATCGCTTCAAATTTTTCAAGGACGTCACTAGTGGTACCTGATGGGTTTCGCTATATCCGTTAGGCCCTTTAACGGATATTAAACGGTGAATAGGCCCACTGGGCCCTAAAAGGGGTCAAGAAGACCAATGCGAAGGGTCCCGACAGAGGGAGTCCCGATGGTGAAAGGTCCCGACAGAGTCGGTCCCAATAGACGAGCTGGACGCTCCCGATGAGATGCCTTTAAGTAGGCCCCGATGATGAATCTCTGAGAATGTTGGCCCTGTCACGATGACGAGGGGCCCCGAGCGGTGACACAATGAGATAACTCTGGAGTTCCCTATACTGGTCGAGACTTGCTATCAGAGGTTGAGGCCGAGATACGCGGAGCGTGGCCGAGATAGACGAGATCATGGCCGAGATAGGCGGGATCGTGGCCGAGATAAGCGGAACGTGGGCTAACCGCCCCAGCGGTTCACCAGGTAACTGAGGTAGCTCTTCGCCTATAAAAAGGCAGAAGTTACCTCAGATCGATACGTTTTCATACTGAGACTCTTTCTTTCCAGTTTATTGAGATTATTGAGATACTCATTTAAGCATCGGAGAGGGATTCCGGGTCACCGCCCGGTCTATTTCCCTCTTGCAGGATTACGTGGAGCGAAGGAGTTCGGATCGCCGTCAAGACCGTACTGGAGTTCCAGCCGTGATCCAACATTGGCGCTGTCTGTGGGATACGCAACGAAAAGCAACAATGACCTCTACTCGTTCAATGGCGGCTGGTAAGCAGAGAAAGAAAGGACAATCTGGTTGTTCCCGTCATCCTGCCGGAACTCTGAATTCGCCACCTGAGCGTGCTGAGGACCAAAATCTCCCTGCTGAGGTTTCCCGAACAGGGGGGTACAACGAAGTTCCTGAGGGTACGGCAAGACACCAAGAGAATAGGGAGGAGAATTCTCCCGATGCTCCTCCAAACGCGGATCTGGCAAAGGCCGTGGCGGATGCCATGCCGATGTTCTTAGAGACCATGGAGGCTCTCCTTGAGCGAAGAGAAGCTGCTAAGAGACAGGAGGAGGTGCCTCCGCCAAGGGAGGTTCAGAATGTACAGGAGGCCCAACCCAGAAACCAGGACAAGGGCAAGGAGCCTGCTCAGTCGGAGCGATTTTTGATCGATGGGCCAGGACCATGCAGCAAAGGACCCTTCCCCTTAATGGTCCCATCACCCCTGACAAGGTGGTGAAGATCGTGAATATCTGCATGGGGGACCAGAAGCCGATGATGTCGGAACTGAGGGATCGATCCACTCATCCCTTTGTTCCCCGACTGATAGACACCCTCGCCCCGCCAGGGCTGGGTATCCCCACGATTAAGGAGTACGATGACGAAGGTGATCCAGTTCTCCATGCCAGAAGCATCTCATGGCCTGTCCGGGCAGAGCCCCGAATGACGATATTGTGTGTGTGCTTTTCCTAGGTACGCTCGGGGAGAGGGCCCTGACATGGTTCTTCAGCATGCCCCCAGGATGCATCTCAAGCTGGGCCAATATACACGACCGTTTTATTCAGCAGTACCAGGGGCGTCAGCGCCTCTTGAAGAGCGTGAGGTCTCTCGCCCAGGTGGTGCAGAGGCCCGACGAATCGCTGGCGCATTATTACCAGCGGTACACTGCCAGTGTGGCCGAAATTGATGAAGAGATATCGGAGGGAGAGACCATTCGCACCTTCCTTCGGAACCTGACAGCCCCCTATGGTTCCGACCTGATGCACAGCGTGGCTGAAAAGGCTGTGTGGAACATGGAGGCACTACAGAAGAGGGTGAAGCAGCAAATCGACGTGCAAGAGTCAAAAATAGCTGCCGGAGAGCTCGATCCTCCGAAGTCGAATAGGGGGAAGTAGTCGCTCAAGCCATTGGACGACCATAAGCGGAAGGATAAGTCTAAGGGCAGTCGGAGTCGATGTCGTTCTGATCGATTGGAGGACAGACATCCCCAAGGAAAGACAAGCGGGAGGACTACCACATCCCTCTAAATAGCTCCATGGCGGAGGTGTTAATGGTGATGGATCGACAGGGTATCTCCAGGTACCTTCGAAGAAGGAAGGAGAGTTTTTGGGATCCCGCACCGATCGTTACTGTCAGTTCCACCGCGCCAGCGGTCACGACACTAATCATTGTCGGGAGTTGAAGAAGGACATTGAAAATCTGATCCAGAAGGGGAAGCTTAAGGAGTTTGTGGCTGAGAGGCGGTGTCGATCCCGCTCTCGATCTCGATCGCAGTCTCGTTCCTGATCCCGCGATCGGTCCCTGAAGAAGAAGTTGGAGCCAGAGTCTTCTGGTGCCCGTAAGGAGAAGCGGGGCACCATTAATGTGATTCACGGAGGATTTTCCGCAGGAGGTGACACCACAGCCTCTCGGGAGGTCTATGCCTCTAGAATTTCGGCTGCTGTGGTGCTGGGCAAGAGGTCTATGCCTCAAGCTGCGCCAATGTTGGATCACGGCTGGAACTCCGGTATGGTCTTGACGGCGATCCGAACTCCTTCGCTCCACGTAATCCTGCAAGAGGGTAATAGACCGGGCGGTGACCCGGAATCCCTCTCCAATGCTTAAATGAGTATCTCAATAATCTCAATAAACTGGCAAGCAAGAGTCTCAGTATGAAAACGTATCGATCTGAGGTAACTTCTGCCTTTTTATAGGCGAAGAGCTACCTCAGTTACCTGGTGAACCGCTGGGGCGGTTAGCCCACGTTCCGCTTATCTCGGCCACGATCCCGCCTATCTCGGCCATGATCTCGCCTATCTCGGCCACGCTCCGCGTATCTCGTCCACGATCCCGCTATCTCGGCCATGATCTCGTCTATCTCGGCCACGCTCCGCGTATCTCGGCCTCAACCGACCAGTATCGGGAACTCAGAGTTATCTCATTGTGTCACCGCTCGGGGCCCCTCGTCAACGTGACAGGGCCAACATTCTTAGGGATTCATCATCGAGGCCTACTTAAAGGCATCTCATCGGGAGCGTCCAGCTCGTCTATCGGGACCGACTCTGTCGGGACCTTTCACAATCAGGACTCCCTCTGTCGGGACCCTTCGCATTGGTCTTCTTGACCCCTTTTGGGGCCCAGTGGGCCTATTCACCGTTTACTCGCCATTAAATGGCCTAACGGCCATAGCGAAACCCATCACCAAGTGTGAAGAGGCATTCCAGGCACTCAAGCAGCACCTTCGCACCCTCCCGCCGTTGGCGAAACCGATCCCAGGCGAGCCGCTCTATCTATATTTGGCTGTTTCTGAGTTTGATATTAGCTCTATGTTAGTGAAGATTGTCGAGGGTAATCAAGTCCCCGTGTATTATGTAAGCAAGGCGTTTGCCAAATCTGAAATGAATTATCCCGCCGTTGAGAAGTATCTTTTCGTGTTGATCATTACTGCTCGAAAGCTGAGGCCTTCCTTCCATGCGCATGAGATTACTGTGTTGACGAATCAACCTTTGAAGCATTTTTTGAACCGACCTGATGCGTCGGGGAGATTAGTTAAATGGGCAGTTGAGCTTAGTGAGTTCCGCATTCACTTTGCTCCGAGAACGGCTATTAAGGGCCAGGCATTGGCGGATTTCATAGCAGAGTCTACAGCTCCCGATCTGGAAGAAGCGGGCCCTGTAGAGGGGGCAACTACGGAGGTCCCGATAGCAGAGCAACCAGAAATGGCAGAGCAATCAGAACATCCAAATGAGGAAAATACTTGGGAAATGTACACGGATGGCTCCTCGAGTTCAGACGGATCAGGAGCAGGTTTCGTATTGATACCACCTGGTGGAGGCGAGCCCCTTCGATATGATTTGGCCTTAACGTTTAGGGCCACGAACAACGAAGCTGAGTATGAGGCTCTTATCACAGGCCTCAAAATTGCCAAAGGTACGGGAGTTGGTCACTTAAGGGTGAAATGTGACGCTGGCCTGATCGTGAATCAAGTCCAAGGACGATATGAGGCGAAGAGCCCGATGATGAGAAAGTACCTTCGTGAGATGCAAGTCCTGAAGGAGAGCTTCAAAAGTTTCGACATCGAGGCAATCCCGAGGGAGGAAAATGCGGAAGCGGATGCATTGAGCAAAATTTCCTTGGGGGTACCCCTCGAGGAAAATCGAAAGGTGCACTTCTTGGAGAAGGTGATCTTGTCGACCACCGATCCATCAGAGGTGTGTGCCATTGAAGCAGGATCGGAGGAGGAGCCCACTTGGATGACCCTGATAGTCGCGTATATGACCACGGGGGCAGTCCCCGATGATGAAGTGGTAGCTGACAGGATACGATGGATCGCTGTTAATTACGTGGTGCTGGACAACCAGCTATACAAAAAGGGGTGGTTCTCGACTCCTTACTTGAAATGTGTGGCTGAGCTCGACACAAGTCGGATCTTGAGGGAGGTGCATGATGGGGTCGCGGCTTGTCACAAAGGGGCCCGATCCATTACGAGGAAAGTGCTGAATTTGGGCTATTACTGGCCTTCGATGAGCAAGGAGGCGACGGTGTTAGTCCGATCTTGTGATGCGTGTCAGAGGTATGCCCCGAATATCGTGGCTCCGGCTGCTAATCTGACGTCCATCAAGAGTGCTTGGCCCTTCGCGTAGTGGGGTATCGACTTGGTCGGACCTCTCCCACAGGCACAAGGTTAGTGTAAGAATTTGCTTGTGGCTATCGATTATTTTTCGAAATGGATAGAAGCTAAGGCATTGGCCAAGACGACGGGGAACCAAATCGTCAAGTTTCTCCAGACCCATATTATATCCAGATACGGGATTCCTAAGGTGGTGAACAGCGATAATGGTCCACCGTTTAACGGGGCTCAAGTGAAGGAGTATTTGGAGGAGTTGAATATCGAGCATCGGACAGCCTCTGTCCATCATGCTCAAACTAATGGACAAGTGGAGTCAGCCAACAAAATCGTGATAGATGATCTGAAGAAAAGGGTCTATGCCTTGAAGGGCAAATGGCTGAATGAGCTGGAAAATGTGCTTTGGGCTGTTAGAACGACACCCAAACGATCAACTGGGGAGACTCCGTTTGGCCTTGTTTATGGCACGGAGGCTGTTGCTCCCGTGGAAATAGCTGTGGCGTCCCATCGGATGAGATATTATGAGCCTTTGACGAATGATGAAATGAGACGTCTGGAATTTGACTTGCTAGAGGAAAAGAGGCGGGAAGCCGATGAAGTCCAAGCTCGAATGCGTTTGGCGACGCCCAGGTATTACAATCGGTGAGTTAAGTCCCGACAATTCTTCGTCGGAGAGTTGGTTTGGCGTCGGAACGAGTTCACCCTTTTGGATCGGATCAACAAGATGTCACCAAAATGGGAAGGACCTTATAAGGTCGTGGGGATGCCAGCTCCAAATGCGTACAAGTTGGAAGACCTCGATGGCAAAGTATTGAAGCATTCTTTTAGTGGCGAACAATTGAAGAAATGTCATGCTTGATGAAAAGTCGCCTTAAGTGGTGCCCGATGAAAAGTCGCCTTAAGTGGTGCCCGATGCAAAATCGTCTTAAGTGGTGTAAGTTATTTATCGTTTGATTTGATGTAACCAGATTTCGTGCCATCAATAAATAAAGAGGTTGCTTCCGATCAGATTATTCTTAGATTTATTCTAAGTGTTGTTGAGTCGCCTTAAGTGGTGCACGAGATTAAGTCGCCTTAAGTGGTGCACGAGAAAAAGTCGCCTTAAGTGGTGCACGAGAAAAAGTCGCCTTAAGTGGTGCACGAGATTAAGTCGTCCTAAGTGATGCATGCTTCTTGGATTTATTCTAAGTGTTGAAAAGTCTCCTTAAGTGGTGCACGATAAAAGTCGCCTTAAGTGGTGCACGATATTAAGCCGCCTTAGGTGGTGCAAGTGGTTAAGTCGTCTTAGGTGATGCGGATTGAATTGCCTTAATTGGCACGATTAAATCGCCTTAAGTGGTGTGGGCTAAATCGTCTTAAGTGATGTGTTGAAATGTCTTAAGTGGCATAGTTAAGTCGCTTTGAGAAGTGCAATGAAAATCGGAACTAAGATAGTTTGATATCGATGAGGTCTCAAAGGCCCGAGGATGCATTACAAGGAGAGGAAAAATACAAGGACTATAAAGATAGAGCATTTAAGCTTGGTCCTTATCGGCATCAGCGGGAGCAAGGTCCACAAGATATGTGGCAGAAGGCTCCACAGGTTCAGCTGCTGGAGGGTCGATTATCGGGGCATCGGCACTTGGAAGCTCCGCCATGTCTTCAACACCCGCGGGAGTGTTCCCCTCATCACTCTCCTCCGAGAGGGCGAAGTACCTCTTCGCAAACGGAGCGAGAGTCGCGGACTTGTCAAAGTTGATGGCGTCGCCATACTCCAGATGGAGCTCCCCAACTCCGATGTCGGGATGTCGGGAGTTGAAAGACACGACGAACTGTAAGTCCCTCTTGTCTTGGGGGCAAATGATGGGTTTCGCTATAGCCGTTAGGCCCTTTAACGGCGAGTAAACGGTGAATAGGCCCACTGGGCCCTAAAAGGGGTCAAGAAGACCAATGCGAAGGGTCCCGACAGAGGGAGTCCCGATGGTGAAAGGTCCCGACAGAGTCGGTCCCGATAGACGAGCTGGACGCTCCCGATGAGATGCCTTTAGGTAGGGCCCGATGATGAATCCCTGAGAATGTTGGCCCTGTCACGATGACGAGGGGCCCCGAGCGGTGACACAATGAGATAACTCTGGAGTTCCCGATACTGGTCGGGACTTGCTATCAGAGGTTGACGCCGAGATACGCGAAGCGTGGCCGAGATAGACGAGATCATGGCCGAGATAGGCGGGGTCGTGGCCGAGATAGGCGAGATCATGGCCGAGATAGGTGGGATCGTGGCCGAGAT
>JAPTYO010000035.1:295000-312500 GCA_036873135.1 Clarkia xantiana subsp. parviflora | reverse complement strand
GCTCCAATCCTGGTGAGGCTTTTCCGTAAATTCCTTTAAGTTTCAACCTTGCAACCATACTCCCCCCGGAACCCGAAAACTTTGATTTCTCATAAGGTGCCAGCGGAGTCCTTAGAGTAACATCCGCTGATCCCTGGTCGGCATCGTTTATGGTTAAGACTAGGACGGTATCTGATCGTCTTCGAGCCCCCAACTTTCTCTCTTGATTAATGAAAACATCCTTGGCAAATACTTTCACATTTATTCGTCTTTCATAAATCCAAGAATTTCACCTCTGACTATGAAATACGAATGCCCCCGACTTTCCCTGTTAATCATTAATCCGATCTCGAAGGCCAACACAATATGATAGGGAATCCTATAATGTTATCCCATGCTAATGTATCCAGAGCGTAGGCTTGCTTTGAGCACTCTAGTTTCTTCAAATTAACAGCACCGGAGGCAGGACTCGGCCAATTAAGTCTAGGAGCGCATCGCCGGTAGAAGGGACGAGCCGATCGATGCACACCGTAAGGCGGACCGGTCGACCCAACCCAAGGTCGAACTACGAGCTTTTTAACTGCAACAACTTAAATATATGCTATTGGAACTGGAATTACCGCGGTTGCTGGCACAAAAATTGCCCTCCAGTGGATCCTCGTTAAGGGATTTAGATTGTACAAATTCCAATTACCAGACTCATAAGAGCCCGGTATTGTTATTTATTGTCACTACCTACCCGTGTCAGGTTTGGGTAATTTGCGCGCCTGCTGCCTTCCTTGGATGTTGTAGCCGTTTCTCAGGCTCCCTATCCGGAATCGAACCCTAATTCTCTGTCACCTGTCACCACCATAGTAGGCCACTATCCTAGCATCGAAAGTTGATAGGGCATAAATTTGAATGATGCATCGCCGGCGCAAAGGCCGTGCGATCCATCGAGTTATCATGAATCATCAGAGCAACGGGCAAAGCCCGCGTCGACCTTTTATCTAATAAATGCATCCCTTCCAGAATTCTGGGTTTTTTGCACGTATTAGCTCTAGAATTACTACAGTTATCCGAGTAGTAGATACCATCAAACAAACTATAACTGATTTAATGAGCCATTCGCAATTTCACAATCTGAATTAGTTCATACTTACTCATGCATGGCTTAATCATTGAGACAAGCATATGACTACTGGCAGGATCAACCAGGTAGCATCCGTTGACGACGTCGGCCCTGTGCATCACTCCGGAATGGAGGTTCGCAACGTGGCGCGAGCGTCTTACATTAAGGAACTGTATAGGCACATGATCTGAGGCTTTTACACCCCGTGCCTGTTATAGCATTCAGCATCCAAGAGATCAAGTATGCGTTCATGGTCCATCGCTACCTCGCAAGCGGGGTGACGCGTGGAAATAAAACGCTACTGAGTGGTTCACCAGCATGCCGCTGTGGGCAGATGGCGAAACAACCGTCCGGAACTGACAATACCCATCATTTTGAGAGTTATGCAACACAGGAACCAACGCATGCCACACGTAATGTGGAACAAATAGCTGAGAGGCGCGGACACGTGCAGTCCAGCGAATACATCACCGGGCCTGCTAACATGCGCAGCTAAAATACCACTCACACGTCGTGACGTACGCGGGGGAAATTGAACGATAGGTTCTCACGGAGCAGAAAATTCACTCTTTATCCGTGATAGTTCGCGCTCAACGACCACCATACCGCTATACGCGACTCGAAAATTGGGACGTCGTTGCCAGATGTTCTTGGGTCACAAACTCGATCGTTGCCATAGGACAGTTTCATCGGTTTCTCCATGTGCAACGTCCGTGAGTGTTTTTGGGGGTCCGGATGATCGTATAATCACCCACCTGCCGCAAATATCCCATCCGCAAGTGGAGCTCCCATCCGACAACGACAACGTTGGTCGCTAGTTCCTAGGTGGGCATGAGAGTTTATCCGGTGTCCCGTACCATCCGTTCCACCTTTTTCAACAACCCATGTTCCACCACAGACCAAGTGGCAATCAGTGGTATTTTTCGATCGTAGGGGCATTTCCGTCATTTTGTCATACCAACTTAATTGTTCATCCCGTTGTCGGCCAGAGGCCTTTCTCCAGTTGCATCATGTGGGAGTGTTTGTGGGTGTGCACCAGCCGATCACCTCCAAACCACAGACTTCCCATCTGCAACCGCACCGCCGAATCCGACAATTCATAGTAGCCATCGAACATCCATCAACGGTGGAAACCAATAATTCCTTAGTGGGCATGCGAGTTTGTCCGGTGTCCCGTACCATCAGTTTCACCTTCGGCAACAACACATGTTCCACAACGAAAAGATTGGCAACCAGTGGAGTTTTTCGATCGTAGGGGAATTTTGGTCAACGATGGAAAGCAATAATTCCTAGGTGGGGGCTTGCGAGTTTATCTGGTGTCCCGTACCATTCGTTTCACCTTCATCAAAACACATGTTCCACCAAGGAAGGATTTGCAACCAGTGGAATTTTTCGAACACATAGGCATTTCCGTCATTTTATCCGACCCACAAAATTTTCCACCTACAAATTTTCCACCACCCCTTCGGCCTGGGCCAAGCTTAGCAAAGCTTTGCAGGGGCAACATGTGTAGCAACATGTGCTGGGTTGCTTGCTCGCATTGGATCATCCCTTGACAGGGGGGATGGCCACTCCTAAAGAGCTTTATTTAACAAAACTGCCTTAGAATGAGTAGACATTGGAGGTGCTTGAACTAGCACAAAGTTTTTTCAAATGCTTTTATATCGATCAAACAAAGTCGGAACCACTTCAAATTTTGTAGGAAACTCAAGAGTGGTACCAAGAACATCTCCACCAAGTTTCACGCAATTATCTTGAGAATTGCTATTTTTTCGAGTTAAAACCCGAAAACTGCAAATATTCGTAAAAAAATAAGCAAATCAGCCGAACCAAGTTTGGATGCCTTCTATCATGTTTTCACAACATATAAGTCGAAACACATCCAAAGAATCGATGGAAACGCAACTTTTAGAAATTGCCCACCCGCCATGCCAAGGCACTGTCAAGGCGTGGGAAAATCCCACCGCCAAGGCTGCCAGGCATGGGGAAATCCCACAACCAAGGCTGCCAGGCGTGGGAAAATCCCACAACCAAGCCTCCCAGGCGTGGGCAAGTGCTTGGCAAACGCACTCCCGGATCAACCATCTCGGAATCGCTTCAAAATTTGTAGGGATGTCGCTAGTGGTACCAAGAGCACCTACACCAAGTTTCACGCAATTATCTCGAGAATTACTATTTTTTTCTCAATTTTCCGAGCTAAAATACCAAAAAATTCAAATATTCGTAAAAAATCACCAAATCAGCCGAATCAAGTTTGAATGCCTTTGAACATGTTTTCCCAATGTACTTGTCGAAACACATCCAAAGAATCGATCGAAACGCAACTTTTTGTAATCGCACACCCGTCATGCCAAGGCACTGTCCAGGCACTGTCCAGGCATGGTCCAGGCACTGTGCTGTGCAAATGCACTCTCAGAGCAACCATCTCGGAATCGCTTCATGTTTTGTAGGGACATCACTAGTGGTACCAAGAGCACATTCACCAAGTTTCACGCAATTATCTCGAGAATTGCTATTTTTTCTCAATTTTTCGAGCTATAAACCCGAAAAATTCAGATATTCTTAAAAAATCACCAAATCAGCAAGAACCAAGTTGGGATGCCTTCTAACATGCTTTCCCAAGTACTAGTCGAAAAACATCCGAAGAATCGATGGAAACGCAACTCTTGGTAATCGCCCACCCGCCATGTCAAGGCACTGTCAAGGCGTGGGAAAATCCCACAGCCAAGGCTGCCAGGCATGGGAAAATCCCACAACCAAGGCTGCCAGGCGTGGGAAAATCCCACAACCAAGACTCCCCGGCGTGGGCAAGTGCATGGCAAACGCACTCCCGGAGCTGTTGGTTCACGGTTGGAACTCCGGTACGTTCTTGACGGAAGACCGAACTCCCTCGCTCCAAGTAATCCTGCAAGAAGGGGATAGACCGGGCGGTGACCCAGAATCCCTCTCCGATGCTTAAATGAGTATCTCGATGCAGGCAAGCAAGTATCAGTATGTAAGTATGTGAACGTCTCAATCCTGAGGTAACTCCTTCCTTTATATAGGGGAGGGGTCACCTCAGTTACCTGTTGAGATAACTGCCACGTTCCGTTTATCTCGGCCAGTAGCCCACGTTCCGTCTTTTCAGCCCACTTCCCCACTATGTTGATAGTGGGCGTGTTTCTCGGCCTCGTTCTCTGTGGCAAGTCCCGACGGATGTCGGGGACTCCAGAGTTATCTCCTTTGGTCACCGCTCGGGGCCCCTCGTCATCGGGACAGGGCCAGCATTCTCAGGGATTCAATATCGGGGCCTACTTAAAGGCATATAGTCGGGGCCTACTTAAGGCGTATCATCGGGGCCTACTTAAAGGCGTATCATCGGGGCCTACTTAAAGGCATAGGATCGGGAGCGTTCAGCTCATATATCGGGACCGACCTTGTCGGGTCCCCTCGTATTGGTCTTCTAAGCCTCTTTTGGGTCCCAGTGGGCCTACTTCGCCGTTTAGTTGTCTTTAATGGGCCTAACGGCTATATCGAAACCCATCATTTGCCCCCAATACATGAGGGACTTATAGTTCGTCGTGTCTTCCAGTTTCGGACCTCCCGATATCGGCATCGGAGGCTTTTGACTTTATGAAAAATCTTCTGAAGCAGATCTCCTTCTCCAAGATTCCCCGATATTCCGAGGATAACCACCAAATCCGAAAGGATTTCTCGGTCACTCAACTATTAAATGCAGCAGGTGACGAAGCGACGGCTTGGGTACCCGTGCCTGTTTTTTCTGAAAAAGCACCTTCTAGCCGTTTTTTCCCTAGTGTTTCGACGATTCAGGTTGAGGCATTTCATCTTCAACGGTCTGGATTACAACGACTCTTTGGCTTTCCTCTCTCCTATAAAACCCCAAATCTTGGTACTATTTAGTTATCCTTTACTGTTTCATTCTCTATATTTTCAAAAGCTCAAGCTCTCCTTTCTAGTCTGATCAACACTTCGGCGACCGGGATCTCCGACCATCAAGATCATCCTTTCTTCTCCGATTCAACATGTCTGGTAAGATTTTCTCCTTCGATTCTGAAAAAACTTGTTAGCATAGTTTTTCCTTTTATCTCAATCAACTTACCCGAACTTTTGCGGAAATCAACTGTGTCTTTTCTTGCCATGGTTACTTTCCAGACGGTGAGTCCAGTTCCGGGGGGAGGAAGCCCTTCAAGTTCGATTATGCTTGTAATGAGATTTCAGACACCGCCTATGATGCAGCTCTCCGGGAGGGGTGTATTACTTCCACCTAGGAGCCTCGCTACCCTTTTCCTTTCCCTCGCGTCCCGGGTGACCCTGTGGTCACTCGTCCCCGGGAAGGGGAGGTATTTGTCTCCACCGGGAAAATATCGGCAGGGATCCGATTCCCCTTCTGTGGGAATTTAGTTGAGATGTGTGAATATTATAAAACACATCCGACTACTTTTTCCCCCCACGCCATCTGTGTGTGGAATGCCTACCTTGTTCTCTGCCTTCGCCAACAGTGGACCTACAGCCTCCGACTCTTCCAGACCTTCTACGGGATGAAATGCAATGATGCCGGGGTATACGCCTTCTACCCGCGGATGCCTAAATGGAGCAAGGCGCAGCTCTCTCGGTACAGCTGGAATGGTGACACCTGGAAGGTCGCCAAGGGTCGGGGGCTCATCACATACTCAGGGCCTGACAACAGTGGCTGGAAGAAGAATTATTTCTTCATCTGAAACAGCTCTATTCCGTGGCCCCGATGGGAGGTTCAAGCGGACCCTGCTCCCACTTTTCACACTTACTCCGAGGAGGATTTCCAAATTCTCCACTGCATCCAGCTTTATCGCTGGGGGGACTCTTTCGCTCCCTTCGACGCCAACTCCATCGTGGAGCAGGACCTGGTTCTGACCGGGATCCGACTCCTTGATGTCGCCTCCGGGGGTCAACTCTTCGACGGCCCTTCTAACCTCGTTCCTTGGGTAATATTCTAACTGCACTTTTCGTTTTCGTCTTTGCAGCTAAGAAGGTATCATTGCTCACCAATCTCGTGCTTAAGCAGGCGGAGACCGATGCTGTCCAACGCCCCGCGAGGAAGAGGAAGTCTCCAAAGAGGGCCGCCTCCTCATCGGCACCTCCCACCTCGGAGCAGATCAAGCGGGCCCGGGTGGAGAATATGGAGCAGATCTTCAACACCAAGACTCCCGAGGAAGGTAAACAGCTCCGCTTAGCAATTCGATTATATAGGAGGCGTATTCCTAAGGAGTTAATCCCCTCCGATAAGGGAACCAGGATCGAAGGGATCAAACGCATCCTGCAAGGAGAAACTCCCTGCATCCTCAAAGCGGGTTACTACAATAATTACGGGAAGGACCAGTATCTTTCCCGTCGCGTCATCTGGTGTAAGGATCCTGATCAATTTCCTGATTTTCTTTCTGAAGCTTCTCGAACTCCAGCTGTAGGTCAATCGGGAGCTGGAGTTTCGGCGGCGGTGCCACCCTCCGACGCCCAGGTCGGAGAGCCCCTCCTTTCTCTTCCCCAGGAGGATCGGGGACTGAAGACGCCCCGACGGACGGTCAGTTTCGTCGTCGGGGGGCGAGGCAGACCCCGCTGGAGCCGACTCCCGAAGGGCTGCCTCCATCTTCTCCGGCGCAGCAGCTTTTGCCGGTCTTGAGCCTGACTCCTGAGGGGGCGACGGGTTCTCATGGCGGCTCGGAGGCCCGCACCTCCGACATTCAGGGCGTCGTTCCCCATCTCCTCTTAGACGGGAGCTTCTACCAGGTTAACACCCCCGACCAGGCGGCGACTCCCTGGACTCCGATCGAGTCATTCCGGGGGGTCCCGCTGCGTCGGGATGATGTATCCTCGGAACTGGGTCTGCACCTGCTGGCAGGTTCAGTTCCGCCCTCTATGAAGCTTCCGCTCTCGCTGGCTCGAGCGGACATTCGCGCCATGGCCGTTCGCCGTGTGGAGGTAAGGTTTCCTGTTTTTACACTTAGTACATATAAGGCAGAATATTCTTGTGCACTGACATCTTCCTTTCTTCTTCACAGGAAATAGCGGACCAACACCGCTGTTTCGGGTATGTCCTGGCCCTGGAGGAGGCCCTGAAGGAGGAGCGAGCAAAGGCGGCCCCCGAGGTCCAGGCCAAGCTCAAGGAGGATTTGGCTGCCTCCGAATCGTCGAGGGGTAAGTTGGTTAAAGTGCAGGCCCTCCTTAACCAGAAGACTCAGGACCTCCTGAGGCAGGTTCACGACTTTGAGAGGCTGCTGAAGCAGGAGCGTCAAAAGCTCCAGGAAGAGCAGCAGAGGCGCACGGAGGATCGAGACAGGCTTGTCCTCGAGAAGAAGGCCCTTGTGGATGCCAAGGCGGTGCTGGAGGCTAAGAAAGTCCTTCTCGCCGATCTGTCCCGACAGATGGAGCGGGAACTCGCTGAGTTTCCCCCCAAGCTGGCTGAGGCTGAGGCCAGGGGACGGGAAGATTATCGGGGCTCCGAGGATTTCCAAATGGACGCGGTAAAGTTCTGTACTGCGGAGGTGGAGACCACCCTGCTTAACGTCGTCGAGGAGCTCCATCTGGAGTATGGTGGTGCCATCGACTTCACCAAGTCCCAAACTCTCGCCCCCTTCGCGGAGAGGTATTTCAACCTTTACGAGGAGAGCGACGGGGCCAACACCCCCGAGGGGGCTGCGGGTGCTGATGGCACGGTGGAGGCTCCAAGTGCAGATCTCCCAACAATTGATCCCCTGATAATCGACTCTTCACCGGCTGACCTCCAAGGGTCCGATCCTCCTGCGGCCAGTCTTCCAGGATCCGATCCTGCGATCACGGAGCCTTCGACCACAGACCTCGTGGACCCTGCTCCTCCTGACGCTTCCAAGGATCAAGCTTAATCGCTTTATTTTCGAATCCTTGTAATTTCCTTTTTTTCTCGTGAACCTCTTAGATCTTTATAATATCAATCTCTTTTGGTTCCAGTTATCGTTGCACCACCTAAGGTGAATTAACCACGCCACTTAAGGCAATTCGACGCGTCACTTAAGACATTTTACCCACGCCACTTAATGCGATTTAATCGTGCCACTTAAGGCAATTTATCCACAACACTTAAGTCGATTTAATCGTGCCACTTAAGGCAATTTATCCACACCACTTAAGGCGATTTAATCGTGACACTTAAAGCAAAACTACGCCACTTAAGGCAAAACTACGCCACTTAAGGCGAAACCATGCCACTTAAGGCGAAACCATGCCACTTAAGGCGAAACCATGCCACTTAAGGCGAAACCATGCCACTTAAGGCGAAACCATGCCACTTAAGGCGAAACCATGCCACTTATGGCGAAACCATTCCACTTAAGGCGATTTAGCTACACCACTTAAGGCGATTTAAGCATAATTAGAATGATAAGTCTAAGCACAATCTGGTCGGAAGCAACCTCTTTATTCATTGATGGCTCAAAACCTGTCTATACCGACTCAAAACGATACACAACTTGCACCACTTAAGGCGACTTCGATAAACAACTTGCACCACTGAAGGCGACTTAATAAACAACTTGCACCACTGAAGGCGACTTAATAAACAACTTGCACCACTGAAGGCGACTTAATATCAAGCATGACATTTCTTCAAGTGTTCGCCACTAAAAGAATGCTTCAACACATTGCCATCGAGGTCTTCCAACTTATACGCATTTCGAGCTGGCATCCCCACGACCTTATAAGGCCCTTCCCATTTTGGCGACATATTGTTGATCCGATCCAAAAGGGTTAATTCGTTCCGACTTGACTCGTCGATTATAATATCGGGCTGTTGCCAAGCGCATCCGAGCCTGGGTCTCTTCGGCACTCCGCCTCTTCTCTTTGACCAAGTCCAAGTCCAGACGCCTCATTTCATCATTCGAAAAAGGTTCATAGTACCTCGTCCGATGGGATGCCACAGCTATTTCGATTGGAGCAACTGCTTCCGTGCCATAAACAAGGCCAAACGGAGTCTCCCAGTTGATCGTTTGGGTGTTGTTCTAACAGCCCAAAGCACATTTTCCAGCTCATCCAGCCATTTGCCTTTCAAGGCATGGACCCTCTTCTTCAGGCCGTCCATCACGATCTTGTTGGCTGACTCCACCTGTCCATTGGTTTGAGCATGGCGGACAGAGGCTGTCCGATTCTCAATTTTCAGTTCCTCCAGGTACTCCTTCCACTGGGCCCCGTTTAACGGGGAACCGTTATCGCTGATCAGTACCTTGGGGATCCCGTATCGGGATATGATGTGGGTCTGGAGGAATTTGAGGATAGTAACTGGAGTGGCGTTCAATGGAACGAACTTGATGACATTTATTTCTCTAGCCTTTAGTGGTTCGCCCATTTGGTTTCTTTGCTGGGGCGGACGCCATTCCTGCTGCCTCGTGTACTGAGGTGCCTGGGGTGGCTTTCCTTTGTTCGACTTTGCATTGTCTTCCTTGGCTGCTTGAATCTTGGCTTTCTTACTTGTCCTGTGCCTCTCCAGGTCTATATGAGTTTTTACTCTTCCTGCAAGCTCCTCTAAGGTGCTCGCTGGTTTCTTGGCCATCTTTTCTGCCAGTGTGGACCCGAAACGGCCTAGGTTTCTGATGAAGGCTCGTATTATCTCACCCTCAGTGATGTCGCCCTGGATGTCTGCTATGTTTTGGTTGAACCTAGTGTAGTAACTGGCCAGAGATTCATCATATTCTTGTTTCACGTCATCGATGGAGCCTGTTCCTTTGAGGAGTTTCCTCTCCCCTAGATATCTCTGCAGAAACTTCGCCTTTAGCTGCTCCCATGAGTGGATGCTTTCAGAGGGTAGGCTGAAGAACTAGTGTGAGGCCACCCCTGTAGGGTGTTTGGGAACAGGAGTGCCTTGTATCTTTCATCAGTGGTCCTCCCAAATAGAGAGGACTCATGCTGTTGGATATGCTCTAGGGGGTCTCCCTTGCCATTGTACTTTGCAATTTGCACTGTGTGCAGGGAGTCTGGCACTCTGTTCATCTCCAATTCCCTTGTAAAAGGGTGGTTCGTTTTGTCACTTAGACAATGCAAGCTGGTTTTCTTTGACTCATTCATTTTCCGGGTTATCATGGCCTCTATTTCTTCTGGAGTGATCAATATCGGCGTCGGAGTGTAATTTCTCTGATGGCCTCCGTAGTTATAGATGGGGCTTGCCGGGATCCCTTGTCCGTATTGATACGGACTGTAGGTGTATCCTTGGTGTCCCTGCTGGGGTGCTTCATAGAATTCTTGCCTCCTTGGAGGTCTTGCTTGTCTTTCCTCCCCCAGTGGGGTGTAAGCCCTGGTGCTCTCCTGTTGCCTAGGAGGCACGAATTGTTGCCTTCCCTCTGGGGGTGGCTCCTGGTAATTTCTTCTTTGCTCCTCTCGCTGCCCTGCTCGAGGGTGCGAGTGGTGCCCTTCCGTTGGGATCTGTTCCTCTTCATGAGCTTCAGTGTGTGTCCCCTGGGTGTATGCCGGCCTTGCGTATGTTGTGTGGGCGCGGTTGCCATTCCTTTGGGCCGGCATCCCATACGGGTACCCTTGGGGTTGCGCCTCATAATAATATCCCTCAGGGGATGCCGTGTACTTGGATGGCACTCCCTGTTGTTCTCTTTCTCTCTGTGGCCTTCTTGCCAGGGGGTTGAGGATGTGGAGGACTCAGCCCCAGCTGGGCGTGAGGGTCCTCCCTCCTGGTTGTTCTGTTGAGGAGGCTGTGGGATTTCTTGTGGTTCTGATTGCATTGGATGCTTTCCCGGGTTAGGCTGCCTTCCTGGGGGTATAGGCTCTCTCCTTCGCCCATTGCCCCCTAGTGGGCGGTGGTGCCTAGACACCCTGTTGTTCGTCATTGCCCTTGTTATAGCCAGGCTTTCTGTCCGAAGCCCACAGACGGTGCCAAGTGTTAGGTTCCGAGATTAGGGTCAACGGGTGGACGACTCAAATCTCGTTCCTCACTGGAGATGTGGGGGATCCGGTACCCTCGGGTTGTGCTGTCTTAGCTTGCGTCCTTCCTTCCTTAGCTTCTCTTCTCCTTTCACCCTGCAGAAGGGACAGTACCAGGCACAGAGGGGGGGGGGTGGTGCCTGATGAACCCTCTCCGATACCTAAGTCAGTACGGTTTTTAGAGAGATAAAGCTAGAGAGATGTCAGAGCAAAATTATCCAACTTGCCAAGATGCTCAAATGAATAGTGGAGGTGGGGTATTTATAGGCAACGGTGTCATTAAGGTGGCTTAATGACATCGTTAACCTTTAAACACAGTTAATTAACCTTTAAACACGTAATTAAGACCTTAGTATACGGAGAAGGTAGGCGGAATAAACCGAGTATGGGAGTCCAAGAATGGTGTCGGGACCCTTGGGGGAAGGGAAATCCGACCCCCAAGGGTAGGGTTTGGGTGACGCCACCCAACCCCTCCTAGGGAGGATGGGGTTGGCCAACCCCATCCCCCCTAGGGGAGATCCGGTGGGCCGACCCGATCTCTCCTAGGAGAGATCGGGTTGGTGGACCCGATCTCTCCTAGGAGAGATCGGGTTGGTCCACCCGATCTCCCCTAGGGGAGATCGGGTTGGCTAACCCGATCTCCCCTAGGGGAGGTCGGGTTGGCTAACCCGATCTCCCCTAGGGGAGGTCGGGTGTGGCCACCCAACCTCACCTAGGTGAGTTTGACTCGGCCGGACGAGCGCTTCGGCCTCGTCCGGAACGTTGGTGTTCTCGCGAAGTGTTCGGGTTGAAGTTTCGATTTACAATCATTAATGGGATGATAAAAATACAATGATTCGGAAGTCAACGGGTTCAAATTGGGCGTATATCCATCAGAAGTCATTTTTGCTTTTTGCTTCGTTCCCACAGACGGCGCCAATGTTGGATCACGGTTGGAACTCCGGTACGTCCTTGACGGAAATCCGAACTCCTTCGCTCCAAGTAATTCTGCAAGAAGGGGATAGACCGGGCGGTGACCCAGAATCCCTCTCTGATGCTTAAATGAGTATCTCGTGGCAGGCAAGCGAGTATCAGTATGTAAGTATGTGAACGTATCAATCCTGAGGTAATTCCTTCCTTTATATAGGAGAGGGGTTACCTCAGTTACCTGTTGGGATAACTGCCACGTTCCGCTTATCTCGGCCAGTAACCCATGTTCCGTCTTTTCCGGCCACTTCCCCACTATGTTGATGGTGGGTGTATTTCTCGGCCTCGTGCTCTGGTGGCAAGTCCCGACGGAAGTCGGGGACTCTAGAGTTATCTCCTTTGGTCACCGCTCGGGGCCCCTCGTCATCGGGACAGGGCCAATCTTCTCAGGGATTCAATATCGGGGCCTACTTAAAGGCATATCATCGGGGCCTACTTAAAGGCATAACATCGGGGCCTACTTAAAGGCATGTCATCGGGGCCTACTTAAAGGCGTAACATCGGGGCCTACTTAAAGGCATAACATCGGGGCCTACTTAAAGGCGTAAAATCGGGAGCGTTCAGCTCACATATCGGGACCGACCTTGTCGGGACCCTTCGTATGGGTCTTCTAAGCCTCGTTTGGGCCCAGTGGGCCTACTTCGCCGTTTAGTCACCGTTAATGGGCCTAACGGCTATATCAAAACCCATCACCCCCGTAGTCAGATACGCGGCTATCGGGGTCATCCAAGTGGGCTCCTATGATCCGATCTCAATGGCACATACCTCCGATTAATCGGTGGTTGACAGGATCACCTTCTCCAAGAAATGCACCTTCCGACTTTCATCAAGGGGTGCCCCCAAGGCGAACTTGCTCAAGGCATCTGCTTCCACATTATCCTCCCTCGGGATCGCCTCAATATCGAAGCTCTTGAAACTCTCCTTCAGGGTTTGCACCTCGTGAAGATACTTTTTCATCATCGGGCTCTTTGCTTCGTATCGCCCCTGGACTTGGTTCACGATCAGGCTAGCGTCGCACTTCACCTTTAAGTGACCAACTCCCGTTCCTTTAGCAATCTTGAGGCCAGTGATGAGAGCCTCATATTCAGCTTCATTGTTGGTGGCCCTAAATGTCAGAGCCAAGGCATATCGGAGGGGCTCGCCTCCGCCTGGTGGTATCAGTACGAACC
Organism: Clarkia xantiana subsp. parviflora; assembly: GCA_036873135.1. NCBI lineage: Eukaryota > Viridiplantae > Streptophyta > Magnoliopsida > Myrtales > Onagraceae > Clarkia > Clarkia xantiana. The sequence goes on along the minus strand of JAPTYO010000035.1, from coordinate 299,348 downwards.
CTGCTCCCGATCCTTCTGAATTTGAGAAGCCATCGGTGTACATCTCCCAAGTATTTTCATCGTCGGGCTGTTCTGACTGCTCTGTTATCGGGACTTCCATAGTTTCCCCCTCTACAGGGCCCGCTTCTTCTAGATCAGGGGCTGTAGACTCTGCTATGAAATCCGCCAACGCCTGGCCCTTAATAGCCGTTCTCGGAGCAAAGTGAATGCGGAACTCACTAAGCTCGACTGCCCATTTCACTAATCTCCCCGACGCATCAGGTCGGTTCAAAAAATGTTTCAAGGGCTGATTCGTCAAAACAGTAATTTAATGTGCTTGGAAGTAAGGCTTCAGCTTCCGAGTAGTAACAATCAACGCATAGAGATACTTCTCAACTGCGGGATAATTCATTTCAGAATTGGCGAGTGCCTTGCTTACATAATAGACAGGGACTTGGCTACCCTCTACAACTTTCACTCAGACAGAGCTAACAGCAAATTCAGAAATAGTCAAATACATATAGAGTGGCTCACATGGGATGGGCTTTGCCAATGGCGGGAGGGTGTGAAGGTGCTGCTTGAGTGCCTGGAGCGCCTCTTCGCACTTGGCAGTCCATTCAAACTTCTTGTTGGCCCTCAGCACTTCGAAGAACGGCATGGATCGATCACTTGCCTTGGACAGGAAGCGATTCATCGCGGCCAATCGGCCATTCAGCACCTGCACCTCCCGATGGTTCGTCGGGGACTTCATCTCCTCGATTGCCTTCAGCTTCTCAGGGTTCACCTCGATTCCCCTCTGGCTCACCATGAAGCCCAGAAACCTCCCTGAGTGCACTCTGAAGGCACACTTGGTCGGGTTCAAGCAAACTTGATGAAGCTTCATCCGCTCAAACGCTGTGACCAAGTTGTGAACATGATCCTTGGCTTGTCGGGACTTCACCAGCATATCGTCCACATAGGCCTCCATCGTTTTCCCCAACATGTCCCCAAACAGCTTATTCACCATCCTCTGATAAGTTGCACCTGCATTGATCAATCCAAAGGGCATAACATCATAATGGTAGATGTCACTATCAGCATAAAAAGCGGTGTGGGGGGCATCCTCCTTGGACATCTTGATCTGACTGTAGCCGGAGTAGGCATCCATAAAGCTCAGCAGCTCATGTCCTGATGTGGCATCCACCAGCTGGTCGATCCTCGGGAGCGGATAGCAATCCTTCGGGCATGCTTTGTTCAGGTCACGGAAATCAACACACATCCGCCACTTGCCATTGCTCTTCTTAACCAGGACGGGGTTGGCGACCCAGGTCTCGAATCAGAGCTCTTTAATGAATCCAGCATCGAGCAACCTGCCCACCTTCTGTTGGATCCCGATCTTCTTGTCGGCACCCATCGGGCGCCTTCTCTGTGAAACCGGCTTGATCGCGGGGTCAATCTTCAGCTCATGAGTAATCACATCGAGGCTGATTCCTGGCATGTCGCTCGGGGACCAGGCAAACAACTCCTTGAACTCCTTCAGCAAATCAATCAGTTCTCGGGCCGTCTCCTTAGACAGAGCGGACCCGATTTTTACCTTTCTTTGAGGCGCATCGATCATGACCTCCTTCAAATCCTCCATCGAGGTGGGACGCCCAAACTCCTCTCGGGGATCATCATCAGTCTGGAAAACAGTCAAAGCCTCCCGATTCCTCCTTCGAGTGGCATTGACGTAGCACCTCCTGGAGGCTATCTGATCGCCCTGGACCTCCCCGATTCCGTGGTCGGTCGGGAACTTCAGCTTCTGATGGACAGTTGAGGCAACTGCCCCTAGCGGGTTGATGGTAGTCCTCCCGATAATGGCGTTGTAGGTCCCCGCCGACTCGACCACCAAGAACTCCACATTCCTCTTCTCCGACTTCAACCCACTACCGAACTCAACCGGTAAGGTAATCATCCCCACCGGGTAAGAGGTAGACCCAGAAAATCCGACCATCGGGAATTCCGCACGCTTCAAGTCCTTCTTGGTTTTTCCCATGGCCTGTAGTGCGTCAATGAACAAAATATTGGAGGAGCTCCCTCCATCAATCAGGATTAGCTTCATCTCGTACCCATCCACGTTCAGGGTCACGACTAAAGCATCATCGTGCTGGGTCTCCACACCTATCAGGTCCTCCGTTGAGAAGGGAATCACCATTTCTTCTTTCGGATTCCAATTTGGGGCCCTCTTGCCCAGCACCACAGCAATGGGAATCCGAGAAGCATAGACCTCCCGAGCTGCCGTAGTATCTCCTCCTGCAGCAAGTCCACCATGAATCACATTAATTGTTCCCCGCTTCTCCTTGCGGGCATTGGAAGACTCAGGCTTATCCTTCTTCGGGGACCGATCGTGGGATCGGGAGCGAGACCGCGATCGGGATCAGCCCCGTTGTCCAGCCACAAATTCCTTGAGCTTCCCCTTCTGGATCAGCTTCTCAATCTCCTTATTCAGCTCCTGACAATGGTTAGTGTCGTGACCGCTGACGCGATGGAAACGACAATAACGATCGGTGCGGGCTCCCATGAACTCTCCATCCTTCTTCGGGGGGTACCTGGTGATACCCTGTCGGTCCATCACCGCCAACACAGCGCCCATAGAGCAAATGAGGGGAGTGTAACGGTCCTCCCGCTTTTCCGACTACGAGGGACGTTTGTCTTCCCTCCGATCGGGACGGCCTCGACCCCGACTGCTCTCGGGTTTATCTTTCCTCCTGCGATCGTCCGAGGGTTTGTACGACTACTTCCCCTTGTTTTGTTTTGGAGGATCGAGGACTCCGGCAGCTATCTTCGACTTCTTGACGTCGATTTGCTGCTTCACCCTCTTCTGCAGCGCGTCCATGTTCCACACAGCCTTCTCTGCCACGCTGTGCATCAGGTCGGAACCATACGGTGCAGTCAGGTTCCGAATGAAGGTGCGGATGGTCTCTCCCTCCGGTATCTCCTCATCAATCTCGGCCACGCTGGCAGTGTAACTTTGATAGTAATGTGCCAGCGACTCGTCGGGCCTCTGTACCACTTCAGCCAGGGACCTCGCGCTTTTTAGGAGACGTCGACAGCCCTAGTACTGTTGGATGAAGCGATCATGCATCTGGGTCCAGCTAGAGATGCACCCTGGGGGAAGGCTGAAGAACCACGTCAAGGCCCTTTCCCAAAGTGTGCCTGGGAACAAAACGCACACTATGTCATCATTCGGGGCTCTGCTTAGACAAGCCATGACATGCTTCTGGACATGGCGAACTGGATCTCCCTCGCCATCATACTCCTTGATTGTCGGGATGCCCAGTCCTGGCGGGGGCAGTAGTGTTCACCAATCGGGGAACAAAGGGATGAGTGGATCGATCCCTCAGCTCCGACATCATCTTCTAATGGTCCCCCATACAGATGTTCACGATCTTCACCAATTGATCGGCACTAATAGGGCCATTGAGAGGGATGGTCCTATGCTGCACCGGTCCAGGCCCATCGACCACGAACTGCTCCGATAGGGCAGGCTCCTTGCCCTTGTCCTGGTCCTCGGGTTGGGCCTCCTGCCTGTCCTGATTCTCTCTCGGCGGGGGCGGAGGAAACTCCTCCTCCTTCTTCTTAGCAGCCTCCCTTCGGTCCAGGAGAGCCTCCATAGTCTCCAGGAATATCAGCATGGCATCCAGCATAGCCTTCGTCAGGTCCACCATTGTAGGAGCATCCTGGTCCCTCCTCGGGACCTCTTCCCGGCTCTCCGACGGGTTTCGAATGAAATCTTCGCGACCATCATGATGCCCCCCCTGTTTGGGAAACAGCAGGGGGATGATCATTCCAATCAACAGTGCGCTCCGGCGGCCCTGAATTCAGAGTCCCAGCAGGGTGGCGAGAACCGCCGGATTGTCCTTGTCTCTTCTTTTGCTTACCAGCCATCGATCGGGTAGAAGCCATTTTGCTTTTTGCTTCGTTCCCACAGACGGCGCCAATGTTGGATCACGGTTGGAACTCTGGTACGTTCTTGACCGAAGTCCGAACTCCTTCGCTCCAAGTAATCCTGCAAGAAGGGGATAGACCGGGCGGTGACCCAGAATCCCTCTCCGATGCTTAAATGAGTATCTCGATGCAGGCAAGCAAGTATCAGTATGTAAGTATGTGAACGTCTCAATCCTGAGGTAACTCCTTCCTTTATATAGGGGAGGGGTCACCTCAGTTACCTGTTGAGATAACTGCCACGTTCCGTTTATCTCGGTCAGTAGCCCACGTTCCGTCTTTTCAGGCCACTTCCCCACTATGTTGATAGTGGGCGTGTTTCTCGGCCTCGTTCTCTGGTGGCAAGCCCGACGGATGTCGGGGACTCCAGAGTTATCTCCTTTGGTCACCGCTCGGGGCCCCTCGT
>JAPTYO010000035.1:272500-290000 GCA_036873135.1 Clarkia xantiana subsp. parviflora | reverse complement strand
AGGATAAGGCCAAGATACGCGGGGCGTGGCCGAGATACGCGGAACGTGGTTAAGATACACGGAGCGTGGCCGAGATACGCGGGGCGTGGCCGAGATAAGCGAGATCATGGCCTAGATAGGCGGGATCACACCCGAGATACGCGGGATACGGGCTAACCACCCCCAACGGTTCACCAGTTAACTGAGGTATCTCTTCGCCTATCAAAGGGCCGGAGGTCACCTCAGATCAGTTACGTTGAAATATACTCTTTGAGATTACTGCTTGCCAGTCCGTACTAGACACTCATTTAAGCATCGGAGAGGGATTCTGGGTCACCGCCCGGTCTATCCCCTCTTGCAGGATTGCGTGGAGCAAAGGAACTAGGATCGCCGTCAAAGTCCGTGCCGGAGTTCCACCATGATCCAACATTGGCGCCTTCTGTGGGAAACAAACAAAAAAGCTTATATGCCTTCTACTCGATCGATGGCGGCTGGCAAGCACAGGAGACAGGGACAGTCTGGTGGTTCCCGTCACCCCGCTGCAACAACTCTGAATTCACTACCAGAACAGGAGGAAAACCAAAACCATCCCCTGGCAGAGCTCTCCCAGACAGGGGGGCACAATGAAGGTCCCGAAGACATTGCTGCTCAGCACCAGGGCAATAGGGGGCAGGAGGCCCCCCCAGCTGCAGACCTGACAAGGGCGGTGGCAGAAGCCATGCCTATGTTTTTGGCAGCCGTGGAGGCTCTCTTGGATCGGAGAGAGGCTGCGAGGAGGCAGGAGGAGATGCTCCCGTTGGAAGAAGCGGCCCCACCAAAAGAGGTTCGGAACGCACAGGAGGCTCCGCCCCGGGGCCAGGACAGAAGTAGGGTATCCGGTCAGCCGGAGAGGTTCGTGGTTGATGGGCCAGGGCCAGTACAGCACAGGACCATTCCCCTGAATGGTCCCATTACCCCCGATCAGGTGTTAAAGATCGTGAACATCTGCATGGGAGAGCAGAACCCGCTGGTATCGGAGCTGAGGGATCGATCTACTCATCCCTTCGTTCCCCGACTCATAGACACCCTAGCCCCACCAGGGCTGGGCATCCCCACGATAAAGGAGTATGATGGTGAAGGAGATCCAGTTCGTCATGTCCAGAAGCACCTCATGGCATGTCTGGGAAGAGCCCCGAATGAAGACATAGTGTGTACGCTGTTCCCGAACACACTTGGAGAAAGAGCCCTGACCTGGTTCTTTAGCCTGCCCCCAGGCTGCATCACTTGCTGGGCAGATATGCACGATCGGTTCATTCAGCAGTACCAGGGTCGAAGACGTTTGCTGAAGAGTGTGAGGTCCCTGACCCAGGTGGTACAGAGGCCCGATGAATCGCTGGCGCACTATTACCAGCGGTACACTGCCAGTGTAGCAGAGATTGATGAGGAGATCTCGGAGGGAGAGACTATCCGTACCTTCATCCGGAACTTAACGGCCCCCTACGGTTCCGATCTAATGCACAGTGTAGCTGAAAAGGCTGTGTGGAATATGGAGGCACTACAGAAGAGGGTAAAACGGCAAATCGACGTCCAGGAGTCAAAGATAGCCGCGGGAGAGTTGGAGCCCCCAAAGTCGAACAAATGGAAGCATTCGGTTAAACCTTTTGACGATCGTAAGTCAAAGGGTAAACCCGACAGTAGTCGGAATCGAGGCCGCCCGGATCGGAGGGACAATTGGCGTTCTTCAAGGAAGGATAAGCGGGAGGATCTCGACATTCCTCTCAACTGCTCCATGGCGGAGGTACTGACGGTCATGGAACGACAAGGTATCTCCAGGTACCCCCCAAAGAAGGATGGAGAATTCTTGGGATCTCGCACGGATCGCTACTGCCGATTTCACCGCGCAAATGGTCACGACACCAACCATTGTCGGGAACTGAAGAAGGAGATCGAAAAGCTGATCCAGAAGGGGAAGCTCAAGGAATTCGTCGGGGATAAGCGGTGTCAATCCCGCTCTCGGTCCCGATCGCGGTCCCGCTCCCGATCCCGCGATCGGTCCCCAAAGAAGAAGAGAACCGACCCAGAGTCATCTGGTGCTCGTAAGGAGAGACGGGGCACTATCAATGTGATTCATGAAGGGTTTGCTGCTGGAGGTGATACTTCATCCGCCCGAGAGGTTTATGCCTCTAGAATCCCTACGGCGGTGGTGCTGGGTAAGAGGTCCCGATCCTGGACCTTGAAAGAAGAGATGGTAATCTCCTTTTCGTCGGAAGATCTCATAGGCGTGGAGACTCCACACAATGATGCCTTGGTGGTAACCTTGGATGTAGACGGGTTCGAAATGAAGGAACTGTTTGCCTGGTCCCCAAAAATTGGTTGAGTTGCTGAAAGAGTTCAAGGAACTGTTTGCCTGGTCCCCGAGCGACATGCCAGGAATCAGTCCCGATGTGATCGTACACGAGCTGAAGATAGACCCCGCAATCAAGCCTATTACGCAAAAAAGGCGTCCGATGGGCACAGATAAGAAGATCGCGATCCAGCAGGAGGTGGGCAGGTTGCTCGATGTTGGGTTTATTAAAGAGCTCCGATTCCAAACTTGGGTTGCTAATCCGGTGCTGGTGAGGAAGACTAACGGGAAATGGCAAATGTGTGTGGATTTTCGCGACCTGAATAAGGCTTGCCCGAAGGACTGTTATCCGCTCCCGAGAATCGACCAGCTGGTGGATGCTACGTCGGGACATGAGCTGTTGAGTTTCATGGACGCGTATTCAGGTTACAACCAGATCAAGATGGCCAAGGAAGACGCTCCCCACAAAGCGTTCTACGCAGACAGTGACATCTATCACTACGATGTCATGCCTTTCGGGTTGATCAATGCTGGGGCAACCTACCAGCGGATGGTGAACAAGCTGTTCGGAGATATGCTTGGGAAAACCATGGAGGCTTACGTGGATGATATGCTGGTAAAGTCCCGACAAGCCGAGGATCATGTGCACAACTTAACCATGGCGTTTGAGCGGATGAGGCTTCATCAAGTTCGTTTAAACCCGACGAAATGCGCTTTCGGAGTCCACTCAGGGAAATTTTTGGGCTTTATGGTGAGCCAGAGAGGAATTGAGGTGAATCCCGAGAAGCTGAAGGCGATTGAGGAGATGCAGTCTCCGATAAACCATCGGGAGGTACAAGTGCTGAATGGCCGGCTAGCTGCAATGAATCGCTTCCTGTCCAAAGCCAGCGATCGATCAATGCCATTTTTTGAAGTCCTGAGGGCCAACAAGAAATTTGAGTGGACCGCCAAGTGTGAAGAGGCGTTCCAAGCACTCAAGCAGCACCTTCGCACCCTCCCGCCGTTGGCAAAACCGGTTCCAGGCGAGCCGCTCTATCTTTATTTGGCTGTTTCTGAATTTGCCCTTAGCTCTGTGTTAGTGAAGATTGTCGAGGGTAATCAAGTCCCCGTCTATTATGTAAGCAAGGCGTTTGCCAAGTCTGAATTAAATTATCCTGCCGTTGAGAAGTACCTCTTTGCGTTGATTATTACTGCTCGGAAGCTAAGGCCTTATTTCCACGCACACGAGATCACTGTGCTGACGAACCAGCCTTTGAAGCATTTTTGAACCGACCGGATGCGTCGGGAAGATTAGTGAAATGGGCAGTAGAGCTTAGTGAGTTTCGCATACACTTTGCTCCAAGAACAGCTATCAAGGGCCAGGCATTGGCGGATTTCATAGCAGAATCTACAGCTCCCGACCTAGAAGAAGCGGACCCTGTAGAGGGGGCAACTATGGAGGTCCCGATAGAAGAACAATCAGAGAGGGCAGAGCAATCAGAACAGCCAAACGATGAAAATACCTAGGAAATGTACACGGACGGCTCCTCGAGTTCAGATGGATCAGGAGCAGGCTTTTTGTTGATACCACCGGGCTATGCAGTCAAAGACGAGTTTCTACGTAGAGACGGAAAGTGGTATGTAGAGTCGAATCGTAGAGTCAGATCGTAAAAACGTAAGTTTTTATCAATATGCTAAAATAACATTACAAATGAAAAGTACATATATGTAAATATATGTAATTAACTAATTTTGTTAAATAAATGGGTTTGTTATAGTCCAAAGCTCAAACATCGTAAAATCATATGTATAACATAATAATCATAATAAAGATTGTGAGCAAATCAACATACTCCACCATACTGATAGGAACCGTACAACAAAATACAAACCAACAAAATATGAACGATCTATATATGTTTAGTAAAGATCTTGTCCTAGACTACTAATACTTATATCAAGAGAAAACAACTTATATAGCAACAACAATGGGGAAACTTTTAGAGCCGAGTCTGGAGTCTAATGTATGGCAGAAATTTGAGCCAAAAAGAACTAAGATAAATAAACAATAAACATAGGGAAGAGATGAAGTTAATTGATAATTGGGGTAAAAGTAATATTTTTTTTTTTCGGTAAACAAGTAAAAGTAATTAAATATATAGAGGAAGAAGAAGTCGTATGAATTGCAGAGAGCTAGATGACAAATAATCTAAGTGGTTTGGGCCTAATAAACTTATTATAGTTGGGCCATAATGGTTAGAATTAGGTTGAAGTCCATCTAATTAGTTTTTGGATCAGCTTTTAGTCAACTTAGATGAGATGAGTAGAAACGTGAAAGACGGGTGGAAACGTAGTTTTTAACCGACTCTACGACTTTACTTACGATTTCGCCCGTTTCTACTGCAGTGACGACTTAATCACGTGTTAACTCGTTTTTTGATGTAAATACGTAAAAACGTGCGTTTTTACGATTTAAAGACGAGTTTTTAACTACATAGCCACCGGGTGAAGGTGAACCGCTCCGATACGCCTTGGCTTTAACATTAAAGGCCACAAACAACGAAGCGGAGTATGAAGCTCTTAGCAAGGGCCTAAAAATCGCTAAAGGCACCGGAGTTGATCATTTGAGAGTAAAGTGTGACGCAGCTTTAATCATGAACCAGGTTCAAGGGCGATTCGAAGCGAGAAGTCCGATAATGAAGAAATACCTACGCGAGGTACAAGCCCTGAAGGAGAGCTTTAAAAGCTTCGATATCGAGGAAAACCCGAGGGAGGAAAACGTAGAGGCAGACGCCCTGAGCAAATTTTCCCTGGGGGCACCCTTGGAAGAAAATCGGAAGGTGCACTTCTTGGAGAAGGTGATCTTATCAACCATCGACCCGACACAGGTGTGTACCATTGAGGCAAAATCGGAGGAGGAGCCCACTTGGATGACCCCGATAGTCGCGTACCTGACTACGGGGGAAGTCCCCGATGATAAAGTAGCAACAGACAGGATACGCCGGATCGCAGCTAACTACGTGATGCTAGACGATCAGCTGTACAAGAAGGGCTGGTTCTCGACTCCGTACTTGAATTGTGTGGCAGAACCCGATACAGATCGAATCCTGAAGGAGGTGCATGAAGGGGTCGCGGCTTGTCATGAAGGAGCCCGATCCATTATGAGGAAAGTGCTAAACTTGGGCTATTATTGGCCTACGATGAGCAAGGAAGCAACGACGTTGGTCCAATCCTGTGACGCGTGCCAGAGGTACGCCCCGAGTATTGTGGCTCCGGCCGCTAATCTGACATCCATCAAGAGCGCTTGGCCCTTCGCGCAGTGGGGCATCGACTTGGTGGGACCTCTTCCACAAGCACAAGGTCAATGTAAGCATTTACTTGTAGCAATCGATTATTTTTCGAAATGGATAGAGGCGAAGGCATTGGCTAGAACGACGGGGAATCAGATCGAGCATCGGACTGCTTCCGTACGCCATGCTCAGACTAATGGCCAGGTGGAATCAGCCAACAAAATCGTGATGGATGGCCTGAAGAAGAGGGTTTATGCCTTGAGGGGCAAGTGGCTGAACGAACTGGAAAACGTGCTTTGGGCTGTTAGAACGACACCCAAATGATCAACGGGGGAGACTCCGTTTGGCCTCGTTTATGGCACGGAAGCTGTCGCCCCCGTGGAGGTAGCTGTGGCGTCCCTTCGGATGAGATATTACGACCCTCTGACGAATGACGAAATGAGACGTCTGGACTTGGACTTAATCGAAGAGAAAAGGCGGGAAGCCGATGAAGTCCAAGCTCGAATGCGTTTGGCGACGACCAGGTACTACAATCGGCGAGTGAAGTCCCGACAGTTCTTCGTCGGGGAGCTGGTTTGGCGTCGCAACGAGTTCACCCTTTTGGATCGAATCAACAAGATGTCACCAAAATGGGAAGGACCTTATAAGGTCGTGGGGATGCCAGCTCCAAATGCGTACAAGTTGGAAGACCTCGACGGCAGAACGTTAAAGCATTCTTTTAGTGGCGAACACTTGAAGAAACACCATGCTTGAAGAAAGTCGCCTTAAGTGGTGCCCGATAAAGTCGCCTTAAGTGGTGCACGATGTAAATCGCCTTAAGTGGTGTATGCTGTTTATCGCTTAATTCGATGTAAGCCAATTTTGTGCCGTCAATAAATAAAGAGGTTGCTTCCAATCAGAGTTATCCTTAGATTTATGCTAAGTGTCAAAGTCGCCTTGAGTGGTGCACGAGAAAAGTCGCCTTGAGTGGTGCACGATCCTTAGATTTATTCTAAGTATCAAAAAGTCGCCTTAAGTGGTGCACGATATAAAGTCGCCTTGAGTGGTGCACGATACTAAGTCGCCTTGAGTGGTGCACGATCTTTTGATTTATTCTAAGTATCAAAAAGTCGCCTTAAGTGGTGCACGATATAAAGTCGCATTGAGTCGTGCACGATACTAAGTCGCCTTGAGTGGTGCACGATCTTTAGATTTATTCTAAGTATTGTTAAGTTGTCTTAAGTGGTGCGCGGAATTAAGTCGCCTTAAATGGTGCACGAGAAAAGTCGCCTTAAGTGGTGCACGATATAAAGTCGCCTTGAGTGGTACACGATGATAAGTCGCCTTAAGTGGTGCAAGTTCTTAAATCGTTGGGAATGACGTGCGAAAATGTCTTAAGTGTCGAAGTATCGACCTAGGTAAATATAGTAAAGCCACTCGAAGAAATGCGTCAAGAAAATCGGAACTGAGAAAGTCTGATAGTTGATAAGGGCTCAAAGGCCCGACAATGACAAAAAAGGAAAAGATACAAGGACTCTACAGATAAACGTTTAAGCTTGGTCCTTGTCGGCAGCATCGGCAGCAGCTGGGTCAGCGGAGTCGGTAGCAGAAGGTTCCACAGGGTTGGCCTCGGGAGGATCGACTATCGGGGCATCTGTTACGTCTTCGGCTATTGCGGGAGTACTCCCCCCATCACTCTCCTCAGATAGAGCAAAGTATTTTTTCGCGAAAGGGGCGAGGGAGGGAGACTTGTCAAAATTGATGGCATCGCCATACTCCAGGTGGAGCTCCTCAACCGCGTTGAAAAGAGTGTTCTCCACCTCCGCGCCGAAGAATTTCATAGCGTCGGCCTGGAAGTCCCCAGACCTCCGATAATCCTCTCGGCCCTTTGCCTCTGCCTCGACCAGCTGCGCAGGAAATCCCGCGATTTGCTCCTCCAGCGCCTTCTTCTCGAGGACCAGTTTGTCCTCAGCACCCTTCTTCTCGAGGACCAGCTTATCCACAGCCGCCTGCCGCTCCTGCCGCTCTTGCCTCAAGAGCCCCTCGAAGTCCCCGACTTGCTTCTGGAGGTCCCGAACCTTCTGGTCAAGGACAGCCTGCTCAAGGAGGATCTTAAGGCTTCCCAGTCTTCGCGGGATCGAGCAGCCCTTGACAAGCTTTCCCCGCGAAGACTGGGAAGCCTTAAGATCCTCCTTGAGCTGGTCGAGGGCTGCTCGATCCCGCTCCCGGGACTCATCATAGGCGATGATGTACCCAAGAAGATGGTTGAAGTCCCCGAGCTCCTACAATAAGAGGAAAAAGTGTTAATAGACAAACAACCCGATTTATCATCGAAAGAGAGAAGCGAAGTTTTACCTCTATCCGACGCATGGACATCTCTCTGACATCCCGATGCATGGCCGTCCGATTGAGGGAATCGGATACCGCATGGTAGGCAGGATCGAGCCTGCCAGCAGATGCAGGGCCAGGTCCTGGTGTTGCTCCCCTTGTACGAGCGGGACTCCCTGCAGCGTCTGGATGGGAATCCAGGGGGCATTCGCTTGTGAAGGGTTGAAGGGCCTATAGAAATTCCTATCAAGAGCGACAGGAGGAGGAGGCCGATACGTGGAAGGGCATGCCTCCGTCTCGACCCGAACGGGGGAAGGAGTGAAGTTATGGATGGGCGACGGCTGCCGCTGCTGCGGAGAAGATGAAGGAGGCGGCCCCTGAGGGGTTGGTTTCAGGGGGGATTGCCCCGTCCTCCGACGATGACGAAGGGAGCCCCCCTCATCTGTCTCCCCGGAGGAGTCCAAGCTTTCCACCCGACGAAACAGTTCGCCGGTCGGGGTCTTCTCCCTAGTTGAGGGAGGCACCCCTGTTGAAGACGGTGCATCCACGGAAGCTTCAGCACCCGATGGAGCTCCTGAACGACCTGCACCTGGAGGATGAGAGGCTTCAGAAATGTAGTCAGGAAGTTCATCAGGATTCTTACACCAAACGATACGTTGGGAGACGTATTGATCCTTCCCATGATAGTGGTAGTAGCCCTCCTTCAGGACACGAGGAGTTTCGCCTCGAAGGATCCTTCTAACGTCAGCAATACGGGCTTCCTTGGTCGGAGGAATCAAATCCCTCGGGACCATCCTCTTGTACGATTTAATAGCGAGTCGGAGCTTTTTACCTTCTTCAACATTCTGGACGTCGAAGAGTTGGTCCAGCTCCACCCGCTTCCGCTTGGGTGGCTCCGCAGAAGGAGACCCCGATTGAGCAGCAGCCTTCTTGGCGGACTTCCTCTTCCGCGAAGGGCGAACAGCGTCGGTCTCCCCCTACTTAAGGAACAGATCGGTCAGCACAGATACCTTCTTGGCTGCAAACAGTAAACGAAGAAGAGTTAGAAGTTTACCCAGGGAACCATATTAGAAGGGCCGTCGAAAAGATGCCCCCCAGAGATTATATCGAGGAGTCGGATCCCGGCGTTCACCAGGTCCTGCTCCACGAGGGAATTGGCATCGAGGGGAGTGTAGGACTCCCCCCATCGATAGGTGTGGAAGGCAGGCGGGGAATCTGCTGTCACCTCCCATCGGGGCCAGGGGATCGAAGAGTGTCGGATGAAGAAGTAGCTCCTCTTCCAACCACTGTTGTCGGACCCCGTGTCAAGCAGGAGTCCCCGACCCTTGACCACCTTCCAGGTGTCATTGGTCTAGTTACATCGTGCAAGCTGCTGCTTAATCCACTTGGGCATCCGAGGATAGAAGGCGCAAACCCACGCCTCGTTGCACTTCATCCCATAGAAGGTTCTGAAGAGCTGGAGGCTGTAAACCCACTTCTGTCGGAAGCAGAGAACCTGGAAGGCGTTCCATAGGCAGATGGCATGGGGAGAGAAGGTAGTTGGATGCGTTTTGTAATGCTGGCACATCTCGACCAGATTACCACAGAAGGGGAATCTGATACCCGCTGATACTTGCCCCGTAGAGACAAATACCTCCCCTTTTTGGGGACGAGTAACCTCAGGGTTACCCGAGGGGTGAGGCCAAGGATACGGGAAACGGGGTTCCCAAGTAGAAGTGATACACCCCTCTCGGAGGGCTGCATCATAGGCAGTATTGGAGATTTCATTCAGAGCATAATCAAAATTAAAAGGCTTTCTCCCCTCAGAGCTGGAACCGCTGTCTGAAAAGTAACAATGGCAAGAAAAACACAGTGGGATTCTCGGAAAGCTATAAATAAGGAAAGGACGAACAAGCAATAAAGGAAAAATCCTTACCAGACATGATGAAGGGGAAGTTGAGGGAATGAACTGGGCGTCGCCGGAAAGATGACCGGAGAAACTCTGAGACCTTCGGAATTACAGAGCTTGAATTCGCAGAGAAGTTGCAGAGAGCTTTTGAGAATTCGGAAACGGTAAAAATTAAACTGTGCCCGTGGCTAAGGTTTTATAGTCGAAGAGGACAGTTGAAGGGACACTTCGATCCGAGTCGTCGAAGTCGAAGAGTTTCAATCTGTACCGTTGAGATGAAACGTGCAGAAGGACAACTGACGTAATGATGAAACGGCCTGAAAAGCACTTTTTAGAAACGAACAGGCGCGAAAAATCAGGCACGAGGGCCGAAAACGTCGCTTCACTATCTACTGCATTTAGTGAACTGGGGAATCGAGGAGACCCCTGGGATTTGGCAGTTACCCACAAGACGCTGACGAAACGTGAAGGAAAAGATTAGTACTGAATGACCATGTCAAGGGAAAAATCCCCGATTTCAATATCGGAGATCGAGAGTTGGAAGACACGACGAACTAAAAGTCCCTCATGTCTTGGGGGCAAATGATGGGTTCGACTACAGCCGTCAGGCCCTTTAACGGTGAGGAAACGGAAAACAGGCCCACCAGGCCCCAAATGAAGGTCAAGATGACCCAGGAGAAGGGTCCCGACGAAGGGAGTCCCGATGATGAAAGGTCCCGACAGAGTCGGTCCCGACAGATGAGCTGGAAGCTCCCGATAAGAATCCTTTAAGTAGGCCCCAATGACGAATCCCTGAGAACGATTGGCCCTGTCACGATGACGAGGGGCCCCGAGCGGTGACACAACGAGATAACTCTGGAGTCCCCGACGGGAGTCGGGACTCGTTATCAGAGGATAAGGCCAAGATACGCGGAACGTGGTTAAGATACACGGAGCGTGGCCGAGATACGCGGGGCGTGTCCGAGATAAGCGAGATCATGGCCTAGATAGGCGGGATCACACTAGAGATACGCGGGATACGGGCTAACCACACCCAACGGTTCACCAGGTAACTGAGGTATCTCTTCGCCTATAAAAGGGCCGGAGGTCACCTTAGATCACTTACGTTGAAATATACTCTTTAAGATTACTGCTTGCCAGTCTGTACTAGACACTCATTTAAGCATCGGAGAGGGATTCTGGGTCACCGCCCGGTCTATCCCCTCTTGCAGGATTGCGTGGAGCAAAGGAACTAGGATCGCCGTCAAAGTCCGTGCCGGAGTTCCACCGTGATCCAACACCAACTAAGAATGGCTATGCACCACCTCCCATAGAATCAAGAAAGAGCTTTCGGTTTGTCAATCCTTACTATGTCTGGACTTGGTAAGTTTCCCCGTGTTGAGGAAAATTAAGGCGCAAGCTCCACTCCTGGTGGTGCCCTTCCGTCAATTCCTTTAAGTTTTAGTCTTGCGATCATACTCCCCCCGGAACCCAAAATCTTTGATTTCTCAAAAGGTGCCAGCGGAGTCCTAAGAGTAACATCCGCTGATCCCTGGTCGGCATCGTTTATGGTTGAGACTAGGACGGTATCTGATCGTCTTCGAGTCCCCAACTTTCGTTCTTGATTAATGAAAACATCCTTGGCTAATGCTTTCGCAGTTGTTCGTCTTTCATAAATCCAAGAATTTCACCTCTGACTATGAAATACGAATGCCCCCGACTGTCCCTGTTAATCATTACTCCGATCTCGAAGGCCAACATAATAGGATCGGTATCCTATAATGTTATCCCATGCTAATGTATCCAGAGCGTAGCCTTGCTTTGAGCACTCTAATTTCTTCAAAGTAACAGCACCGGAAGCACGACCCGGCCAATTAAGTCCAAGAGCGCATCGCCGGTAGAAGAGACAAGCCGATACATGCACACCGTAAGGCGGACCGGTCAACCCAACCCAAGGTCCAACTACGAGATTTTTAACTGCAATAACTTAATACCATTCACACGTCGTGACGTACGCGGGGGAAATTGAACGGGACGTTCTCACGGAGCAGAGAATTCACTCATTATCCGTGATAGTTCGTGCCCAACCACCACCGTACCGCTAGACGCGACTCGAAAATTGGGAGGTCATTGCCGGATGTGCTTGGGTCACAAACTCGATCGTTGCCATAGGACGGTTTCATCGGTTGCTCCATGTGCAACGTCCGGGAGTGTTTTTGGGGGACTGGATGATCATACAATAACCCACCTGCCGCAAATATCCCATCCGCAAGTAGAGCTCCCATCCGACACCGCCCGGAAGCACGATACTAGGTGGCCGTCCGAACATCCGGCAACGTTGGTACCTAGTTCCTAGTTGGGCATGTGATTTTATCCGGTGTCCCGTACTATCCATTCAACCTTCTTCAACAACCCATGTTCCACCACGGACCGAGTGGCAACCGGTGGTATTTTTCGATCGTAGGGGCATTTTCGTAATTTCTTCATACCATCCGAATTGTCCATCCTGTTGTCGGACCGAGGCCTTTCTCCAGTTCCATCATGTGGGAGTGTTTGTGGGGGTCTACGGCACCAGCCGATCACCCCCAAACAGCAAACATCCCATTTACAACCGCACCGCGAATCCATCAATTCATAGTAGCCGTCTAAACATCCGTCAACGGTGGAAACTAATAATTCCTAGGTGGGCATGAGAGTTAGTCTGGTGTCCCGTACCATCCGTTTCACCTTCGGCAACAACACATGTTCCACAACGAAAAGATTGGCAACCGGTGGACTTTTTCGATCGTAGGGGCGTTTTCGTCAACGATGGAAACCAATAATTCCTAGGTGGGGGCATGCGAGTTTATCCGGTGTCCCGTACCATTTGTTTCACCTTCATCGAAACACATGTTCCACCAATGAAGGATTGGCAACTGATGGAATTTTTTGATCACAGGGGCATTTCCGTCATTTTATCCGACCCACCAAATTTTCCACCAACAAATGTTCAACCACCCCTTCGGCCTGGGCCAAGGTTACCAATGCTTTACAAGGGAAACATGTGTAGCAACATGTGTGGGGTTGCTTGCTTGCATTGGATCATCCCTTGACACTCCCCCCCCCCCCCCCTAAAGAGCTTTATTTAACAAAACTGTCTTGGAAGGAGTAGACATTAGGGGTGCTTGAACTAGCACCAGTTTTTTTTTTCAAATGCTTTTATATCGATCAAACGAAGTCGGAATTACTTCAAATTTTCTAGGAAACTCAATAGTGGTACCAAGAACAAGTCCACTATGTTTCTAGCAATTATTTCGAGAATTGCTATTTTTTCTCAATTTTCTGAGCTAAAATACCAAAAAATTCAAATATTCGTAAAAAACCACCACATCAGCCGAACCAAGTTTGGATGCCTTCTAACATGTTTTCCCAACGTACTAGTCGAAACACATCCATAGAATCGATCGAAACGCAACTTTTGCAATCGCCCACCCGCCATGCCAAGGCACTGTCCAGGCATTGTCCATGCACTGTCCAGGCATGGTCCAGGCACTGTCCAGGCGTGGGAAAATCTCACCGCCAAGGCTTCCAGGCGTGGGCAAGTGCTTGGCAAACGCACTCTCGGAGCAACCATCTCGGAATTGCTTCAACTTTTGTAGGGACGTCACTAGTGGTACCAAGAGCACCCCCACCAAGTTTCACGCAATTATCTCGAGAATTGCTATTTTTTCTCAAATTTCTGAGCTAAAAACCCGAAAAATTCAAATATTCATAAAAAATCACCAAATCATCCGAACCAAGTTGTGATGCTTTCTAACATGTTTTTCCTACGTACTAGTCGAAGAACATCGAAAGAATCGATCGAACGCAACTTTGGGAAATCGCCCACCCACCATACCAAGGCACTGTCCATGCAGTGTCCATGCACTGTCCATGCACGGTCCAGGCACTGTCCAGGCACTGTCCAGGAACAGTCCAGGCGTGGGAAAATCCCACAGCCAAGGCTTCCAGGCGTGGGCAAATGCTTGGCAAACGCACTTCCGGAGTAACCATCGCGAAATCTCTTCAAATTTTTCAGGGACGTCACTAGTGGTACCAAGAGCACCTCCACCAAGTTTCACGCTATTATCTCGAGAATTACTATTTTTTCTCAATTTTCCGAGCTAAAAATCCAATAGTGGTACCAAGAGCACCTCCACCAAGTTTCACATCCACCAAATCAGCATAACGAAGTTTGTGATGCCTTCTAGCATGTTTTCACCACAAACCAGTCGAAACACATCCAAAAAATTGATTGAAAAGCAAGTTTTAGTAATCCTCCACCCGCCATGCCAAGGCACTGTCCAGGCACTTCCCTAGTGTCATGCCATGTCACTCCCTTTGCACTTTCAAGCCACACCCCATGCGCTTTCAAAGAACGGCCATTGCACTTGGCAAGACACTTCCCGTGAATTTCCCAAATAACGGTTAAAACACTTAGACAACTGTAATATTTGAGTTTAAGTGTTTGTGGGCTACGCACGAATTAATAATGAACATCTAGAGGTCCCTTTGATATGCAAATGAAGTGGGCATAACTTGTGCGAGTGCTTCCAACTTTTTTTGTTAGTTATGAACAATAAGCCTCGGCATAAAAGTAAGAGAAGTTTGGAAAGTTGACGAATGTATGAGGGGAGGGACGAATCGAAGCGACAAAGGGCTGAATCTCAGTGGATCGTCGGAGCAAGGCCACTCTGCCACTTACAATACTCCGTCGCGTATTTAAGTCGTCTTCAAAGGATTCTACCCCCCGCTCGGTAGGAATTGATTCAAGGCGGCCCACGCGGCTAGTCTGTCGCGGGGGCTACGCCAACAACACGTGCCCTTGGGGACCGGATGGCCCCTACTGCAGGACGGCAATCGGGCGGCGGGCGCATGCGTCATTTCTAACCCGGATTCTGACTTAGAGGCGTTCAGTCATAATCCAACGCAGGGTAGCTTCGCGCCACTGGCTTTTCAACCAAGAGCGATGACCAAATGTGCGAATCAACGGTTCCTCTCGTACTAGGTTGAATTACAATTATGACGTTGTCATCAGTAGGGTAAAACTAACCTATCTCACGACGGTCTAAACCCAGCTCACGTTCCCTATTGGTGGGTGAACAATCCAACTCTTGGTGAATTCTGTTTCACAATGATAGGAAGAGCCGACATCGAAGGATATAAAAGCAACGTTGCTATGAACGCTTGGCTGCCACAAGCCAGTTATCCATGTGGTAACTTTTCTGACACCTCTAGCTTTAAATTCCAGAGCTCTAAAGGATCAATAGGCCACGCATTCACGGTTCGTATTTGTAATGGAAATCAGAATCAAACAAGCTTTTACCCTTTTGTTCCACACGAGATTTCTGTTCTCGTTGAGGTCATCTTAGGACACCTGCGTTATCTTTTAACAGATGTGCCGCCCCAGCCAAACTACCCACTAGACAATGTCTTCCGCCCGGATCGGCCCGCCTAAGTGGACCTTAGGTCCAAAAAGAGGGGCGATACCCCGCCTCCGATTAACAGACTAAGTAAAATAACGTTAAAAGTACTGGTATTTCACGTTCGCCGTTACCGTCTCCCACTTATTCTACACCTCTCAAGTCATTTCACAAAGTCGGACTAGAGTCAAGCTCAACAGGATCTTCTTTCCCCGTTGATTTTGCCAAGCCCGTTTCCTTGGCTGTTGTTTCACTGGATAGTAGACATGGATAGTGGGAATCTCGTTAATCCATTCACACGCGTCACTAATTAGATGACGAGGCATTTGGCTACCTTAAGAGAGTCATAGTTACACCCGCGGTTTACCCGCGCTTGGTTGAATTTCTTCACTTTGACATTCAGAGCACTGGGCAGAAATCACATTGCGTTGGCATCCGCAGGGACCATTGCAATACTTTGTTTTAATTAAACAGTCGGATTCCCCTGAGAAAGGTCCCCGAAGGAGCCCGTTCCTAGTAGGGTTCCCCTACTACCACCAAGATCTGCACCGACGGCCGTTCCGCCCGGTCTCACGCCCTACGTTTTCCAGCGACCGCCGCGCCCTCCTACTTATCGAGGCCTAGCACTTGCCTCGACGGCCGGGTATAGGTTACGCGCTTAAGCGCCATCTATTTTCGTGGCTAGTTGGTTCGGCAGGTGAGTTGTTACACACTCCTAAGTGGATTTCGACTTCCATGACCACCGTCCTGCTGTCTTAATCGACCAACACCCTTTGTGGGTTCTAGATTAGCACGTAGTTAGGCACCGTAACCCGGCTTCCGGTTCATCCCTTATCGCCAGTTCTGCTTACCAAAAATGGCCCACTCGGAGCTCTCGATTCCGTAGGGCGGCTAAACAAAGCAGCCGCCCCATCCTACCTATTTAAGTTTTGAGAGTAGGTTGAGGGCGTTGCGCCCCCTATGCCTCCAATCATTAGCTTTACCCGATAGACTCGCCCTCGAGCTCCAGCTATCCTGAGGGAAACTTCGGAGGGAACCAGCTACTAGACGGTTCGATTAGTCTTTCACCCCTATACCCAATTCAGACGAACGATTTGCACGTCAGTACTGCTGCGGGCCTCCACCATAGTTTCCTCTGGCTTCGCCCCAATCAGGCATAGTTCACAATCTTTCGGGTCCCGACAGACATGCTCACACTCGAACCCTTCACAGAAGTTCAAGGTCGGTCGGCGGTGCTTCCATGGGGGCATCCCGCCAATCAGCTTCCTTACGCCTATCGGGTTTGCCACCAATAGACTCGTACACATATCAGACTCCTTGGTCCGTATTTTAAGACGGGCCGAATGGGGAGCCCTTAGGCCGATGCCCGGAGCGCACAGGTGCTATAGCACACCGAATGGCGCGCGCTTCCTACCACGATCGCAGCGATGACGTTTCTGCGAGCGTATCAAAGGCTCGGGCTTGGGCCGCCGCTGCAATCCGCATCGGTCCACGCCCCGAATCGATCGGGGGACCGACATTCACCGTTCCACTTCCGACAGGGGCACATCGCCGGCCCCTATCCGCTCCCCTCCGGACAATTTCAAGCACACTTTGACTCTCTTTTCAAAATCCTTTTCATATTTCCCTCGCGGTACTTGTTTTCTATCGGTCTCTCGTCCGTATTTAGCCTTGGACGGAATTTACCGCCCGATTGGGGCTGCATTCTCAAACAACTAGACTCGTTGACAGAGCCTCATGGTGCGACAGGGTCCGGACACGACGGGGCTCTCACCCTCTACGGCGCCCCTTTCCAGGGGACTTGAGTCCAGTCCGCTGCTGAGGACGCCTCTCCATACTATAATTCGATCATCGAAGGGGCTCGATTTTCATGGTGGGCATCCTTGTTAGTTTCTTTTCCTCCGCTTATTGATATGCTTAAATTCAGCGGGTAGTCCCGCCTGACCTTGGGTCGCATCTTAATGAATCTAGGGTCTTGGAGCTCCGTATTTAAGAGGCTCTGTGGCAACATCACGAGGTAAGAATTAACAACCACCGCGTGCCTCGGAGATCATCAGTCCGATGCTCGATTTTAGACAAGCCGCGCTTCAAGAGCATGGGAGGTCAACTTCCGTAAACAGGACCCGAGCTCCTTTTGGGGGAGAAGAGGTTGGGTGACGAATAGACGATTGACGCCTAGATAGACGTGCTCTCGGCCAAATGGATTAGGGTGCAACTTGCGTTAAAAGACTCGATGGTTCACGGGATTCTGCAATTCACACCAAGTATCGCATTTCGCTACGTTCTTCATCGATGCGAGAGCCGAGATATCCGT
>JAPTYO010000035.1:257500-270000 GCA_036873135.1 Clarkia xantiana subsp. parviflora | reverse complement strand
TTCTCACGGAGCAGAGAATTCACTCATTATCCGTGATAGTTCGCGCTCAACCACCAACGTACCGCTAGACGCGAATCGAAAATTGGGACGTCGTTGCTGGATGTGCTTGGGTCACAAACTCGATTGTTGCCGTAGGACAGTTTCATCGGTCGCTCCATGTGGGATGATACAATCAACCACCTGCCGCAAACATCCCATCCACAAGTGGAGCTCCCAACCGACACCGCCCAGTAGCACGATACTGGGTGACCGTCCGAACATCCGGCAACGTTGGTAGCTAGTTCCTAGGTGGGCATGATAGTTTATCCGGTGTCCCGTACCACCTGTTCCACCTTCTTCAACAACCCATGTTCCACCACGAACCGAGTGGCAATTGGTGGTATTTTTCGTTGTAGGGTCATTTCCTTCATTTTTTCATACCAACCGAATTGTCCATCCCGTTGTCGGCCAGAGGTCTTTCTCCAGTTGCATCATGTGGGAGTGTTTGTGGGTGTCTACGGCACCAGCCGATCACCCCCAAAATGCAAACATCCCATCTGAAACCGCACCGCCGAATCCGTCAATTCATAGTAGCCGTCTGAATATCCGTCAACGGTGGAAACCAATAATTCCTAGGTGGGGGCATGCGAGTTATCCCGTACCATACGTTTCACCTTCGTAGGGGCATTTCCGTCAAATGGAAACCAATAATTCCTAGGTGGGGGCATGCGAGTTATCTGGTGTCCCGTACCATTCGTTTCACCTTCATCAAAACACATGTTCCACCAAGGAAATATTGGCAACCGGTGGAATTTTTCGATCACATGGGCATTTCTGTCATTTTATCCGACCCACCAAATTTTCCACCACCCCTTCGGCCTGTGCCAAGGTTACCAATTCTTTGCAGGGGCAACATGTGCTGGGTAGCTTGCTCGCATTAGATCATCCCTTGACAGGGGGGCTAGCCACTCCCCCCTAAAGAGCTTTATTTAACAAAACCGCCTTGGAAGGATTAGACATTGGGGGTGCTTGAACTAGCACCAGTTTTTTTCAAATGTTTTTATATCGATCAAACGAAGTCGGAATCGCTTCAAATTTTGTAGGAAACTCAATAGTGGTACCAAGAACATCTCCATCAAGTTTCACGCAATAATCTTGTGAATTGCTATTTTTTCTTAATTTTCCCAGCTAAAAACCTGAAAAATTCAAATATTCGTAAAAAAATCATCAAATCAGCCGAAACAAGTTTGGATGCCTTCTAGCATGTTTTCACAACATATAAGTCGAAACATGTCCAAAGAATCGATGGAAATGCAACTTTTAGCAATCGCCCACCCGCCATGCCAAGGCACTGTCAAGGCGTGGGATCACGGTGGAACTCCGGTACGGTCTTAACGGCGATCCGAGCTCCTTTGCTCCACGTAATCCTGCAAGAGGGGATAGACCGGGCGGTGACCCAGAATCCCTCTCCGATGCTTAAATAATTATCTCGTATGAACTGGAAAGCAACAAGCTCAAAGGGTGTATCTCAAAACGTCCTTGTGATCTGAGGTAACCTCTGCCCTTTTATAGGTGGAGAGGTACCTCAGTTACCTGGTGAACCGTTGGGGTGGCTAGCCCATATTCCGCGTATCCCGAGCACGATCCCGCTTATCTAGGCCATGATCTCGCTTATCTCGGCCACGCCCCGCGTATCTTGGCCACACTCCGCGTATCTCAATCACGCTCCGCGTATCTCGGCCACGCCCCGCGTACCTCGGCCTTCTCCTCTGATAGCAAGTCCCGATCAATATCGGGGACTCTAGAGTTATCTCATTGTGTCACCGCTCGGGGCATCTCGTCATCGTGACAGGGCCAATCATTCTCAGGGATTCATCGTCGGGGCCTACTTAAAGGCATCTCATCGGGAGCATCCAGCTCACCTATCGGGACCGACTCTGTCGGGACCTTTCATCATCGGGACTCCCTCCGTCGGGACCCTTCGCCTTGGTCTTCTTGACCTACTTTTAGGGCCTAGTGGGCCTATTCACCATTTCCTCGCCGTTAAAGGGCCTAACGGCCATAGCGAAACCCATCATTTGCCCCCAAGACATGAGGGACTTACAGTTCGTCGTGTCTTCCAACTCCCCACCCCCCGACATCGGAGTCGGGAACCTTTCCCTTGATACAGTCACTTGATACAAATCTTCTCGTTCACGTTTCCTCGATGCCTTGAGGATAACCACCAAATCTGAGAAGACTCCTCGGTTCCCCTGCCATTAAATGCAGCAGATAACGAAGCGACGTCTTTGGCACCCGTGCCTGATTTTTCGCGCCTGCTTTTTCTGAAAAAGTGCTTTTTAGGTTGTTTCATCATTACACCCGTTGTCATTCAGCACGTTTCATCTCAACGGCTCAGATCAAAACGCTTTGACTTCGACGATTCAGATTAGAACGTCCTTTCGACTATCCTCTTCGCGTATAAAACCCTAACCCTGGGCACAGTTTCCCTTTTACCGTTTCTGAAATTCCAAAAGCTCTCCGCAAATTTGAGAACCCAAGCTCTACGATTTCGAAGACTCAAGTGCTCCTCCGGCCTCCTGTTCTCCGAACAACTTTCCGGCAACGTCAAGTTCATCCTTCCTACCTCCGATCATCATGTCTGGTAAGGATTTCTTCCTCGTTGCTCGTATACCTTTTCCTTCATCTTTGCCTAGTTTGTTTGCAATTTTCCGAAAAAACCAATGTACCTTTCCTTGCCGTGGCTGATTTTCAGATAGTGGATCTAGTTCCGAGGGAAGAAAGCCCTTCAATTTTGACTATGCTCTCAACGAGAATTCCAGCACTGCTTACGATGCAGCTCTCCGGGAGGGATGCATCACCTCTACCTGGGAACCTCGCTTCCCATATCCCTGGCCCCGCCTCTCAAGTAACCTTGAGGTTACTCGTCCCCGGAAAGGGGAGGTATTTGTCTCTACGGGGCAAATATCGGCGGGGATTCGATTCCCCTTCTGCGGCACCCTGGTTGAGATGTGCCAACACCACAAGACGCATCCAACCACTTTCTCTCCCCACGCCATCCGCCTATGGAACGCCTTCCAAGTCCTCTGCTTCCGACAGAAGTGGGTTTACAGCCTCAAGCTCTTCAGAACCTTCTACGGGATGAAGTGCAACGAGGCGGGGGTCTGTGCCTTCTACCCTCGCGTTGTGCAGCTGGACCAGTGACACCTGGAAGGTGTTCAAGGGTCGGGGACTCCTGGTCGACACAGGGTCCGATAACAGTGGGTGGAAGAGGAGCTACTTCTTCATCCAAAACTCCTCGATCCCGTGGCCCCGATGGGAGGTGGAAGCGGACTCTCCTCCCGCTTACCACACCTATTCTGATGAAGACTTCTAGACCCTTCATCTCATCCAACTCTACCGATGGGGGGAGTCCTATACTCCCCTTGATGCCAATTCTCTCGTGGAGCGGGACCTGGTGAATGCCGGGATCCGACTCCTCGACATAGTCTCCGGGGGTCAACTCTTCGACGGCCCCTCCAATATGGTTCCCTGGGTAACATCTATAACCTCTGTTGTTTACTGTCTGCAGCTAAGAAGGTATCCGTGCTGACCAATCTGATCCTTAAGCAGGGGGAGACCGATGCTGTCCGCCCTACGCGGAAGAGGAAGTCAGCCAAGAAGGCTGCTGCTCCATCGGGATCTCCTTCCGCGGAGAGGCCAAAGCGGAGCCGCGTGGAGGTGGACAAACTCTTCGATGTCCAGACTGTTGAAGAAGGTAAAAAGATCCGCCTCGCTATTAAATCGTACAGGAAGCTAGTTCCGAAGGAATTGGTCCCTTCGACCATGGAGGTCCGCATCGCCGATGTCAAACGTGCCCTCCGAGGGGAAACTCCTCGTGTCCTGAAGGCGGGCTACTACAACTACCGCAGGAAGGACCAATATGTTTCTCGGCGCATCGTTTGGTGTAAGGGCCCTAACAAACTTCCTGATTATGTTTCTGAAGCCTCCTCTCGTCCTATAGGTGCAGGTCACTCGGGGACTCCATCGGGTACTGGAGCTTCAGCAGGTGCACCAACTTCAGCAGGGGCGCCTCCTTCCGCGGGGGCACCACTTTTCTCTGGTTGAGAGACCCTGACCGGTGATCAATTTCGTCGGGTGGAGAACCTGGACTCCTCTGAGGAGACTGATGAGGGCGGCTCCCTTCGCCATCGTCGGAGGACGGGGCAGTCCTTCGCCATCGTCTTGAACCCCGCACAGAAGGATGCTCCCTGGACCCCGATCCAAACGCTGCAAGGGGTCCATCTCCGACAGGGGGACAAGTACCTAGAGCTGGCTACGCATCTGCTAGCGGGCTCAATCCTGCCCACTATGAGGTATCCGATTTCCTTGGATCGGGAGGAAATCCGCCGGGATATTCAAGAGATGTCCATGCATCGGATAGAGGTAAGACTTTCTCTTTCTCTCCTTCACCAATAAGACCAGTTGCTCATCTATTAACACTTCTCTCCCTTTTTTTGCAGGAGATTGGGGACATCAACCGTTTCCTGGGGTACATCTTCGCCTTCGAGGAGGCCCTGGAGCAGGAGCGGGCAAAGGGGGCTCCTGTCATAGCCAAGCTTGAGGAGGATCTCGCGGCCTCCGAGTCTTCGCGGGGAAAACTGGCCAAGGAGCAAGCCATCCTCGACCGAAAGACTCGGGACCTCCAAAAGCAGGTTCGTGACTTCGAGGGGCTCCTGAAGCGGGAGCGGCAGGAGCGGCGGGTTGCTGAGGACAAGCTGGTCCTTGAAAACAAGGGACTGGAGGAGCAAGTTGCTGAAGTTCCCGCGTAGCTGGTCCCGGCCGAGACCAAGGGCCGGGAGGATTATCGGAGGTCCGAAGACTTCCAGACTGATGCAGTGAAGTTCTGTAGCACGGAGGTGGAGAACACCCTCTTCAATGCAGTCGAGGAACTCCACCTTGAGTATGGCGACGCCATCAACTTCGACAAGTCTCCGTCTCTCGCTCCCTTCGCGAAGAAGTACTTTGCCCTCTCGGAGGAAAGTGATGAGGGGAGCACTCCCGCGATTGTTGAAGACACAGCAGAGACTCCAAGTGCTGATGCCCCGATAATGGACCTTCCAGCGGCTGAACCTGTGGAGCCTTCTGCCACAGACCTTGTGGACCCTGCTCCCGCTGATGCCGCCAACAAGGACCAAGCCTAATTGCTTTATCTTTAGAGTCCTTGTATTTTCCCCATTTTTGTAATCCTCGGGCCTTTGAGCCCTCATTAATATCAGAATATCTTAGTTCCGATTTTCCATTGCACTTCTCAAAGCGACTTAACTATACTTACTTAAGGCGAAACCTCGATACTTAAGATATTTTCACACATCACTTAAGACGATTTAACAACTTGCACCAACTAAGGCGAATTCGCAGCACTTAGAATAAATCCAAGCATCATGCATCACTTAAGACGACTTAATCTTGTGCATCATTTAAGACGACTTAATCTCGTGCATCACTTAAGACGACTTAATTTCGTGCATCACTTAAGACGACTTAATTTCGTGCATCACTTAAGACGACTTAATTTTGTGCATCACTTAAGACGACTTTTAAACAACACTTAGAATAAATCCAAGAATAATCTGATCGGAACCAACCTCTTTATTCATTGATGGCACAAAACTCGCTTACATTGAATCAAACGATAAATATCTTACACCACTTAAGGCGATTTTACATCGGGCACCACTTAAGGCGACTTTTCATCGGGCACCACTTAAGGCGACTTTACTCAAGCATGACATTTCTTCGAGTGTTCGCCACAAAAAGAATGCTTCAATGCTATGCCATCGAGGTCTTCCAACTTGTACGCATTCGGAGCTGGCATCCTGACGACCTTGTAAGGTCCTTCCCATTTTGGTGACATCTTGTTGATTCGGTCCAAAAGGGTAAACTCGTTTCGACGCCAAACCAGCTCCCCGACGAAGAATTTTCTGGGCTTAACTCGCCGATTGTAATACCTGGCCGTCGCCAAACACATTCGAGCCTGGACTTCATCGGCTTCCCGCCTCTTCTCTTCGAGTAAGTCCAAATCCAGACGTCTCATTTCATCATTCGTCAAAGGCTCATAATATCTCATCTGATGGGATGCCACAGCTACCTCCACGGGAGCAACAGCCTCAGTGCCATAAACAAGGCCAAACGGAGTCTCCCCAGTTGATCGTTTGATCCCGCGATCAGTCCCCGAAGAAGGAGAAGCCTGAGTCTTCCAATGCTCGCAAAGAGAAGCGGGGTACCATTAATGTGATCCATGGGGGATTTGCTGCAGGAGGTGATACCACGGCGTCTCGAGAGGTCTATGCTTCTCGAATTCCTGTTGCTGTGGTGCTGGGCAAGAGGGCCCGAACTTGGACTCCGAAGGAAGAGATGGTGATTTCCTTCTCAGCGGAGGACCTGATAGGTGTGGAGACCCCGCACGATGATGCTTTGGTCTTGACCCTGAACGTGGATGGGTACAAGACGAAGCGAATCTTGATTGATGGAGGGAGCTCCTCCGATATTTTGTTCATGGATGCGCTGAAGGCCATGGGAAAAACCAAGAAGGATTTGAAGCGTGCGGACTTCCCGATGGTCGGATTTTCTGGCTCCACCTATTACCCGGTGGGGATGATTACCTTACCGGTAGAGTTCGGTAGTGTTTGGAAGTCAGAGAAGAGGGACGTGGAGTTCGTGGTGGTCGAGTCTGCGGGGAATTACAATGCAATTATCGGGAGGACCACCATCAATCCGATGGGGGAAATTGCCTCAACTGTCCATCAGAAGATGAAGTTTCCGACCGACCACGGAGTCGGGGAGGTCCATGGCGATCAGGTGGCCTCCAGGAAGTGCTATGTCAATGCCACTCGAAGGAGGAATCAGGAGGCTATGACTATTTTCCAGACTGATGCTGATCCCCGAGAGGAGTTTGGGCGTCCCGCCCCGATGGAGGATTTGAAGGAGGTCGAGATCGATGGACCTCAGAGTAAGGTGAAGATCGGGTCCGATTTGTCGGAGGAGAAGGCCCAATAATTGATTGATTTGTTGAAGGAGTTCAAGGAGCTGTTTGCCTGGTCACCTAGTGACATGGCAGGAATCAGCCCCGACGTGATTACTCACGAGCTGAAGATTGACCCCGCGATCAAGCCGATTACACAGAGAAGGCACCCAATGGGTGCCGACAAGAAGATCGCGATCCAGCAAGAGGTGGGCAGGTTGCTCGATGCTAGATTTATTAAGGAGCTCCGATTCCAGACCTGGGTCTCCAACACAGTCCTGGTGAAGAAGAGCAATGGCAAGTGGCGGATGTGTGTTGATTTCCGCGACCTGAACAAAGCATGCCCGAAGGATTGCTATCCGCTCCCGAGGATCGACTAGCTGGTGGATGCCACATCGGGACATGGGTTGCTGAGCTTTATGGATGCCTACTCCGGCTACAATCAGATCAAGATGTCCAAGGAGGACGCCCCCCACACCGCTTTTTATGCTGATAGTGACATCTACCACTATGATGTCACGCCCTTTGGACTGATCAATGTCGGTGCAACTTATCAGAGGATGGTGAACAAGCTGTTCGGGGATATGCTGGGGAAGACGATGGAGGCCTATGTGGACGATATGCTGGTGAAGTCCGACAGGCGGAGGATCATGTTCACAACTTGGCCACAGCGTTTGAGCGGTTGAGGCTTCATCAAGTTTGCTTGAACCCGACCAAGTGTGCCTTCGAAGTGCACTCAGGGAAGTTTCTGGGCTTCATGGTGAGCCAGAGGGGAATCAAGGTGAACCCTGAGAAGCTGAAGGTGATCGAGGAGATGAAGTCCCCGACGAATCATCGGGAGGTGCAGGTGCTGAATGGTCGATTGGCCGCGATGAATCGCTTCCTGTCCAAGGCAAGCGACGGATCAATGTCATTCTTTGAAGTGCTGAGGGCCAACAAGAAGTTTGAGTGGACTGCCAAGTGTGAAGAGGGATTCCAGGCACTCAAGCAGCACCTCCGCACCCTCCCGCCGTTGGCGAAGCCCATTCCAGGCGAGCCACTCTATCTGTATTTGGCTGTTTCTGAATTCGTTGTTAGCTCTGTCTTAGTGAAAGTCGTAGAGGGTAAGTCCCCGTCTATTATGTAAGCAAGGCACTCGCCAAGTCTGAAATGAAATATCCCGCCGTTGAGAAGTATCTTTATGCGTTGATTGTTACTGCTCGGAAGTTGAGACCTTACTTCCACGCGCATGAAATTACCGTTCTGACGTCAGCCCTTGAAACATTTTTTTAACCGACCTGATGCGTCTGGGAGATTAGTGAAATGGGCAGTCGAGCTTAGTGAGTTCCGCATTCACTTTTCCCCTAGAACGACTATTAAGGGCCAGGCGTTGGCGGATTTCATAGCAGAGTCTACAGCCCCCGATCTAGAAGAAGCGGGCCCTGTAGAGGGGGCAACAACGGAGATCCCGATGGCAGGACAGTCAGAACAGCCCGATGGCGAAGACACTTGGGAGATGTATACCGGGAGCAGGGTTCGTACTGATACCGCCAGGTGGAGGCGAGCCCCTTCGATATGCCTTGGCCTTGACGTTTAGGGCGACCAACAATGAAGCTGTATATGAGGCTCTCATCAACGGCCTCAAGATTGCCAAAGGAACGGGAGTTTGTCACTTTAAGGTGAAGTGTGATGCTAGCCTGATTGTGAACCAAGTCCAAGGGCGATACGAATCAAAGAGCCCGATGATGAAAAAGTACCTTCGTGAGGTGCAAGCCTTGAAGGAGAGTTTCAAGAGCTTCGATATTGAGGCGATCCCGAGGGAGGATAATGTGGAAGCAGATGCCTTGAGCAAATTCGCCTTGGGGGCACCCCTTAATGAAAGTCGGAAGGTGCACTTCTTGGAGGAGGTGATCCTGTCAGTCGCCGATCAATCGGAGGTATGTGCCATCGAGACCGGATCGGAGGAGCCCACTTGGATGACCTCGATAGCCGCGTACCTGACTGCGGGGGCAGTCCCCGATGATGAAGTAGCAGCCGGCAAATTACGCCGAATCGCGGTCATTTATGTGATGGTGGACAATCAGCTGTATAAAAAGGGGTATCTAACTCCTTACTTGAAATGTGGGGCTGAGCCCAATATAGATCGGATCCTTAGGGAGGTTCACAAAGGATACTCGGCTTGTCATGAAGGTGCCTGATCCGTCGTGAGGAAAGTGTTGAACCTGGGCTATTACTGGCCCTCGATAAACAAGGAGGCAACGATGCTAGTCCGATCCTGTGACGCTTGCCAGAGGTACGCCCCGAATATCGTGGCTCCAGCTGCCGATCTGACGTCCATCAAGAGTGCTTGGCCCTTCGCGCAATGGGGAATCGATTTGGTGGGACCCTTCCAGTTGCAAAAGGTCAGTGCCGATATTTGATTGTGGCTATTGATTATTTCTCGAAGTGGATAGAAGCTAAGGCATTGGCCAAGACAACAGGGAGTCACATCCTCAAATTCCTCCAGACCCATATTATATCCAGATACGGGATCCCTAAGGTGTTGATCAGTGATAACGGCCCTTCGTTTAACGGGGTCCAGTGGAAGGAATACCTGGAGGAACTGAAAATTGAGCATCGGACAGCCTCTGTCCATCATGCTCAAACCAATGGACAGGTGGAGTCGGCCAACAAGATCGTGATGGATGGCCTGAAGAAGAGGGTCCATGCCTTGAAGGGCAAATGGCTGACGAGCTGGAAAATGTGCTTTGGGCTGTTTAAACAACACCCAAACGATCGACTGGGGAGACTCCGTTTGGCCTTGTTTATGGCACGGAAGCAGTTGTTCCCGTTGAAATAGCCGTGGCATCACATCGGACGAGGTATTACGAACCTCTTTCGAATGATGAAATGAGGCTTCTGGACTTAGACTTGGTCGAAGAGAAGAGGTGGAATAACGAAGGGGGCCCAGGCTCGGATGCACTTGGCAACGGCCTGATATTACAATCGGCGAGTCAAGTCTCGACAGTTCTTTGTCGGGGATTTGGTCTTGCGTCGGAACGAATTTACCCTTTTGGATCGGATCAACAAGATGTCGCCAAAATGGGAAGGAACTTATAAGGTTATGGGGATGCCAGC
This sequence comes from Clarkia xantiana subsp. parviflora, assembly GCA_036873135.1. NCBI lineage: Eukaryota > Viridiplantae > Streptophyta > Magnoliopsida > Myrtales > Onagraceae > Clarkia > Clarkia xantiana. The sequence goes on along the minus strand of JAPTYO010000035.1, from coordinate 259,922 downwards.
TCGAAATGCGTATAAGTTGGAAGACCTCGATGGCGATGTGTTGAAGCATTCTTTCAGTGGTGAACACTTGAAGAAATGTCATGTCTGATATTAGTCACCTTTAGTGGTGCAAGTTGTTTATCGTTTTGATTTGATATAAACAGGATTTGAGCCATCAATGAATAAAGAGGTTTCCTTCCGATTAAATCGCCTTAAGTGGTGTAGATAAATCGCCTTAAGTGGTGTGGATATATCGCCTTAAGTGGTGTGATTAAATAGCCTTAAGTGGTGTGATTAAATCGCCTTAAGTGGTGTGGTTAAATCGCCTTAAGCGGCGTAGTTAAATCGCCTTAAGTGGTGTGGGTAAAATGTCTTATGTGACGTATCGAATCACTTTAAGTGGTATGATCAAATCGCCTCAAGTGCCGTGGTTAATTCACCTTAAGTGGTGCAGCGATAATCGGAACCAAAATGGATTGATATTATAAAAGGCCTGAAAGGTTCACGACAAAAGAAGGAAATTACAAGGATTCGAAAATAAAGCGTTAAGCTTGGTCCTTGGCAGCATCGAGGGGAGCAGAGTCCACGAGGTCCGTGGCAGAAGGCTCCGCGATCGGAGGATCGGATCCTGGAAGATTAGCCGCGGGAGGATCGGACCCTTGGAGGTCAGCCAGCGAAAGGTTGATTATCGGGGGATCAGTTTTCGGGAGGTCTGTACTTGGAAGCTCCACCGTGCCTTCAGCACCGGCATTCCCCTCGGGGGTGTTGGCCCCGTCGCTCTCCTCTGAAAGGCTGAAATACCTCTTCGCGAAGGGGGCGAGAGTCTGAGACTTGGTGAAGTCAATGACACTGCCATACTCCAGATGGAGCTCCTCGACAGCATTAAGCTAGGTAGTCTCCATCTCCGCGTTACAGAACCTCACCGCGTCCACTTTGAAATCCTCGGAGCCCCGATAATCTTCCCGACCCCTGGCCTCAGCCTCAGCCAGCCTGATGGGGAACGCAGCGATCTCCCGCTCCATCTGTTGGGACCGATTGGTGAGAAGGACCTTCTCAGCCTCCAGTCCCGCCTTGACGTCCTCAAGGGCCTTCTTCTCGAGGACGAGCCTGTCCCGATCCTCCGCGCGCCCCTGCTGCTCTTCCTTGAGCTTTTGTCGCTCCTGCTTCAGCAACCGCTCGAACTCGTGGACCTGCCTCAGGAGGTCCCGAGTCTTCTGGTTAAGGAGGGCCTGCTCCTTAACTAGCTTGCCCCTCGTCGATTCGGAGGCAGCCAAATCCTCCTCGAGCTTGGCCAGGACCTCAGGGGCCGCCTTGGCTCGCTCCTACTCAAGGGCCTCCTCCAGGATGTACCCGAAACAGCGGTGTTGGTCTTCCATTTCGTGTGAAGAAGAAAGGAAGAGGTTAGTAAATGAGAATATACCTTATATACTAAGTGTAAAAACAGGAAGCCTTACCTCCACGCGACGAACGGCCATTACGCGAATGTCCGTGTGGATGTCCTCCCGAGCCAAGGAGATCGGAAGCTTCAAAGATGGCAGAACTGAACCTGCCAGCAGGTGGAGACCCAGTTCTGCTGGTGCATCACCCCGACGGAGCGGGACCCCTTGCAGTGACTCGATCGGGGTCCAGGGAGCTGTCGCCTGGTTGGGGGTGTAAAGCTGATAGAAACTCCCGTCTAAGGGGAGAGGAGGAAGGATGACCTGAGTGTCGGAGGTGCGCGCCTCCGAGCCGCCGTGAGACCCAGTCGTCCCTTCAGGAGTCAGGCTCAAAATTGGCGAATACGGTTGCGCTGGGGAGATGGAAGCAGCCCCTCGGGAGTTGGCTCTAATGGGGTCTGCCTCACCCCCCGACGATGAATCAGGGCTTGACCTTCGCTCGCCTCCTCAGAAGAGTGAGAAACGTCCAGGTCAACCACCCGACGGAACTGACCGTCCGTCGGGGCATCTTCAGTTCCCGATCCTATTGGGGCAGGAAGTGGAAGGAGGGGCTCTCCGACCCGGGCGTCGGAGGGTGGCACCCCCGCTGAAGCTCCAGCTCCCTATTGACCTGCAGCTGGAGGACGAGAAGCTTCAGAAAGATAATCAGGGAGTTGATCGGGACCCTTACACCAAATGACGCGACGGGAGAGATACTGGTCTTTCCCGTAATAATTTTAATAACACGCTTTAAAGATGCGGGGAGTTTCTCCTTGCAGGATGCGGTTGATCCCTTCGATTCTGGCTTTCTTATCGGAGGGGATTAACTCCTCGGGAATACGCTTTCTATATAATCGGATGGCTAATCGGAGCTGCTTACCTTCTTCGGGAGTCTAGGCGTTGAAGATCCTCTCCATCTTCTCCACCCGGGCCCGCTTGACCTCCTCCGCAGATGGAGGTGCCGATGAGGAGGCCGCCCTCTTCGAGGACTTCCTTTTCCTTGCGGGGCGTTGGACGGCATCGATCTC
>JAPTYO010000035.1:215000-250000 GCA_036873135.1 Clarkia xantiana subsp. parviflora | reverse complement strand
GTTGTGACGTACACGGGGGAAATTGAACGGCAGGTTCTCTCGGAGCAGAGAATTCACTCATTATCCGTGATAGTTTGCGCTCAACCACCTCCGTACCGCTAGACGCGACTCGAAAATTGGGACGTCATTGCCCGATGTGCTTGGGTTACAAACTCGATCGTTGCCGTATGACGGTTTCATCGTTTGCTCCATGTGCCACGTCCGAGAGTGTTTTTGGGTGTCTCGATGATCATACAATCACCCACCTGCCGCAAACATCCCATCCGCAAGTGGAGCTCCCATCCGACACCGCCCGGTAGCACGATACTAGGTGGTCGTCCGAACATCCGACAACGTTGGTAGCTAGTTCCTAGGTGGGCATGAGAGTTTATCCGGTGTCTCGTACCATCTGTTCCACCTTCTTCAAATACCCATGTTCCACCACGGACCGAGTGGCAATCGGTGGTATTTTTCGATCGTAGGGTCATTTCCGTTATTTTGTCATACCAACCAAATTGTCCATCCCGTTGTCAGCCAAAGTCCTTTCTCCAGTTGCATCATGTGGAAGTGTTTGTGGGGGTCTACGGCACCAGCCGATCACCCCCAAACCGCAAACATCCCATCTGCAACCGCACCTCCGAATCCGTCAATTCATAGTAGCCGTCCGAACATCCGTCAACGGTGGAAACCAATAATTCCTAGGTGGGCATGCGAGTTTGTCTGGTGTCCCGTACCATCCGTTTCACCTTCGGTAACAACAGATGTTCCACAACGAAAAGATTGGCAACCGGTGGTGTTTTTCGATCGTAGGGGCATTTTTGTCAACGATTGAAACCAATAATTCCTAGGTGGGGGCATGTGAGTTTATCTGGTGTCCCGTACCATTCGTTTCACCTTCATCAAAACACATGTTCCACGAATGAAGGATTGGCAACCGGTGGAATTTTTCGATCACAGGGGCATTTCCGTCATTTTATCCAACCCACCAAATTTTCCACCACCCCTTCGGCCTGGGCCAAGGTTACCAATGCTTTGCAGGGGCAACATGTGTAGTAACATGTGCTGGGTTGCATGCTCGCATTGGATCATCCCTTGACAGGGGGGCTGGCCACTCCAGAGAAATGGTAGAGCATGGCATTCGAACTGGAAAACTTGAAGACCCCTCCAGGAGTCAACAAGAAGAGACAACCAAAAAGGGAGGCTCCAAGAACTGGTCATCCAAAGACGCAGCCGTAGGTGCAGTCTACCAGACACAAGCTCTGCAAACCCCCGCTGTGGGTGGACCTGAAAACCGGACTGTGAACAAGATGCGGGAGTCTAGAAAATTCACACCTTTACCAGTGTCGGCCACCGAAGTATATCAGAAAGCACTTGCTCAGGGTCTCATTGGTCCTGAGGTTTGGAAGACCACTTCAAGGATACCTAGCAATGATCCAAACTCGAAGTGTGAGTTTCACATGGGGATAATTGGTCATTCAACCGAGGATTGCTCGCGTCTGAGGCACAGGATCCAGGACCTCACTGACCATAAGCTTTTGATTCTTAACGCAGTTCCGTCGGCCGACGCCAACACCCCTTCGGCTTCGTCCACATGATTTATCTCAGCGTTACATTCGTTTTTTTTAGCGATGAATAAACTTTTCAGTTATGTACTCCTTGCGCGGCAAGATCATGAGCCCCGCATAGGAAAGAGGGATATTATCATGATCTAATCAATATAAATAAGTCTCTATATTTGAGTTTGTTTAATTGGTTTTCTTTTTTAGGAATGAGGCAAGTCGATTAACAATTCAGTCTTTTCTTGAGTCGATGTTCCTAAGTCATGGACTACCAAGCTCGTCAAGACGGCCGATAAAGGATTCAAATCACCCAGTGATCAAAATCTCCATACAGGGAATACATGCGCCTTCCCGAACCAAGTCGTACATCCATTATACGGCGACGTCTAAACTGGTCAACCAAATGGCGTATCCCCGTTCAGATCGAGCACAACCGCTATATGAAGAAAAAACGGAAGATGCAACAGATCCATTCATATATGGAGCAAATTTCCATTAAAGATGTCGGGCACCCAGGTAAGGGAAGTCGTGATCAATTATATCCCCGAAATTTGATTTTTTTTCCTTACTCATTTTGCAGCTCGGATAATCATCCAAATCAAAGCTCGTGAAAATCATATCTCATGCATGACCATTTGCGACGAGTCTAACCCAATAGTGGTAGCCATGGGGCATCCCCAGATGAGATTGAGCAATAGCCGAGGCACTTGAGAAGCCGAGATTAGAAATCACTGTCTACGTCATCCATTGGTTGTAAGGTCCATCCAGGGTGTCGACACGATCGACATATTTTGACTCAATCAACTGATTCCTTCTCTAGAAGATGTTTTGAATTAGAAATTTCAGATTTGCCACTAGGGGCATGTACATAATTGTTGTTGATTATTTTCGCTAAATTTTCGTTTTCAAAAAAAAAAAAAGCATGCATAAAGGGCAAAAAAAAAAAGCAAAAAAACATTTTTTTTTAGGGTCACAGCCGCCCTTTAATTGGCTACCGATAAAAATAAAGAGAGTGCTCATGCATATTTTGTGAGAGCAGTGAAGAAATAAAAGGGTCCTAGTTGTCCCTAAATCGACTACAGATAAAAAGGGTCACAGCCGTCCCTAAAACGACTACAAAGAAAGGGCTAGCCACCCTTCAAATGGCTACAGATAAAGAGCGCTTCTGCAACATCAAAAGCGGGAAGTAGGTGAAAAGGGCCACAGCCACCCTCCAAACGGCTACGAAAAAAAAGTGACCCCGCGAACCCTGTGAGGGCGGGAGAATAAAAAAGGGCCACAGCCACCCTTAAAATGGCTACGGATAAAAGAGTGACCCCGCGAACCCGGTGAGGGCGGGAAAATAAAAGAAGAAAGGGTCACAGTCGTCCCTCTAAACGGCTATAATCAAAAGAGAGCTCCCGCAACATTGAAGACGGTGAGAAAAAGGTCACAGCCACCCTCCGAAGGGATACAAATACTCCCGCATCGAGACGGAAAATAAAGTACGGGTCACAGCCACCGTTTAATCGGCTACCAAATAAATAGTGCTTTTGCAAGGTTGAAAACCCGAAAGGGCGGCCTAGGCAAAATCAGGAAATGAGAGGCATGGTTGCAAATTCAGAAATTGCAATCATGGCAAAAGGAGAGAAAATAAAAAAACCGAGAGGCACGGTCGAAAATCTCTCAATCGGCCGTGGCAAAAGGAGAGAAAAAAAGAGAAATTCTCAACAAAAAAAAGATAGAAAAAGAAAAAAAAAAAAAAAGAAAGAAAAAAGATCCCGCTAGGTTGTCGCACAATGCACAATTTAGGCAAAAATTAGGGACAAACACTCATGCGCAAGCAGCGTCTTCCAGAGTCAACTTCACGGCAAGCGAGACGGTTATAGTCTGCTCTCGCAAGTCGCGTTCCAAGGATGAGTAGGACTGTTACAGTCTATTCCTACGAGTCAACTTCAGGGCAAGCGAGACGGTTGAAGTCTGCTCTCGCGAGTCACCATTCAAGGATGAGTAGGACTGTTACAGTCTGTTCCTACAAGTCACAACCGACAATCAGGATCTGAAGTTTTCCAGTTTTCTGAGAGTCACCCCCGACAAACGAAGCCTCAGTATTCAGCCTTCGCAAGTCGCACCACTAGAGGCACTTCTCCAACGGACGCCACTAGAGGCTCTTCTCCGACATACGCAGCTAGAGGCATCGCCAAAGGGTCTCCGGTACGGTCTGACGTAGAGGTCTTCCGCCACCAGAGATATCACCAGAGGTTTCCCGGTACGGTCTGACGTAGAGGTCTTCCGTTACCACTCGCCACTAGAGGCATCACCAAAGGTTCTCCGGTACGGTCTGACGTAGAGGTCTTTCGCTACCAGAGATATCACCAGAGGTTTTCAGGTACGGTCTGACGTAGAGGTTTTTCCGTTACCACTCGCCACTAGAGGCGTCACCAGAGGTTGTTGGTACTGTCTAACGTAGAGGTCTTCTGTTACCAATCATCACCAAAGGTTTTACTTTATTGAACGCCATTGGAGGCTTTACTTTTCCGCATGCCACTGGAGGCTTTACTTTTCTGCACGACCAATTGAGGCACCGCCAACAGGGGCACCGCCGACGGAGGTTCTATTTTCTGCACTACCAATGGAGGCACAACCAACAGGGCCACCGCCGACGGAGGTTTTATTTTTTGCACGCCAACGGAGGCACCGTCAACAGGGGCACCGCCGACCGAGGCTTTACTTTCTGCACCGCCAACAGGGGCATCGCCGACAGAGGTTTGACTTTTTCGCACCATCAATAAATCCAAAGGCCACCTTGGAGACTTGAAGACCCGGAAGAAGATATACCTCCTAGCCAAAATTAGTGTTTACTCGTCTTTGGACAAACCCCCTCGAATGCATTCTCCGGGAGTCCGTCCAAAGAGGGGCAAGCTGTAAACACCTAATTGTGTACGCGCGACACGTATATAACACGTTAAAAATGTTATGTGTAACGCGTTTAAAAAAGGAAGTATTTAAATATGGAAGGTCACGGGGTTGCCAAAAATAGGCTCAGTTTAAATTAGGACAATACATATGCAATAATGTGATGTAATAAATAAGAAAATATATAATATATATATATATATATATATATATATATTCGGATTTAATAGGGTGAATATTGAGGGAATATTGATTTTCCAATTTTTGGGTGTCAATTTACCTATAAATAGGTACCTATTCTATGTAAAAAAGGGGGACAAAAATTACTACATGAATAAAATATTTTTTTTTTATTTTTTTTTTGAAATCTGATTTTTCTTTTGAGCCCCTGCCGTGACTCAGCCGTCTTGCACCACCGGAGAATTCACCGAAGGGCCGCCGTCGATTCATCCAGCGCTCGGAGCCACGCCGTGCCGCCGTCCTTGTTCCGGTCTGACCAGGACGTCGTCGTTGTCGTGCTCCGGTCGATTTCAGCCCGCCTGCTGCTGCCCTGGTTTCCTGCCCAGCACCGCCGGTCCCGCTCTGCTGCTGATCCCAGTCCGTCCTGCCTCCGCGAAATTCATCCGGCCACCGCGAAAACCGTCCGTCCCTGCTGCAATCCGTCTCAGTTGGTGTTCCTTTTTCGCACCATCAATAAAGCCAAAGGCCACCTTGGAGACTTGAAGACCCGGAAGAGGATATACCTCCTAGCCAAAATTAGTGTTTACTCGTCTTTGGACAAACCCCCTCGAATGCATTCTACGGGAGTCCGTCCAAAGAGGGGCAAGCTGTAAACACCTAATTGTGTACGCGCGACACGTATATAACACGTTAAAAATGTTATGTGTAACGCGTTTAAAAAAGGAAGTATTTAAATATGGAAGGTCACGGGGTTGCCAAAAATAGGCTCAGTTTAAATTAGGACAATACATATGCAATAATGTGATGTAATAAATCAGAAAATATATAATATATATATATTCGGATTTAATAGGGTGAATATTGAGGGAATATTGATTTTCCAATTTTTGGGTGTCAATTTACCTATAAATAGGTACCTATTCTATGTAAAAAAGGGGGACAAAAATTACTACATGAATAAAATATAAATTTTTTTTTTAATTTTTTTTTGAAATCTGATTTTTCTTTTGAGCCCCTGCCGTGACTCAGCCGTCTTGCACCACCGGAGGATTTACCGAAGGGCCGCCGTCGATTCATCCAGCGCTCGGAGCCACGCCGTGCCGCCGTCTTTGTTCCGGTCTAACCAGGACGTCGTCGTTGTCGTGCTCCGGTCGATTTCAGCCCGCCTGCTGCTGCCCTGGTTTCCTGCCCAGCACCGCCGGTCCCGCTCTGCTGCTGATCCCAGTCCGTCCTGCCTCCGCGAAATTCATCCGGCCACCGCGAAAACCGTCCGTCCCTGCTGCAATCCGTCTCAGTTGGCCCGCCGTCGCCGGAAGAGCGTCCCGTCGGAGCACCGCTGCTGGTACGCCCCTGCTGCTGTTTATTTCTGTTTCTGTCCGTGCTGCTGTTTCCTTTTTTTTTAATAATATTATATTAATTATTTATTAATATTATTTTATGTTATTTTTCTGTTTTTTTTATTTATTATTTTTATTATCATTATTATTATTGTTATTAGAACATGTTAATTAGTTAATTTAGATGTAGATTAATTAGGTAATGTGTTTTACTGTATGTATATATGTGTAGGACGTATTATTATTAAATTATATCATGATTTTGAGCATTCTTGGTTTTATTAGATTTTATTTCAATTAGGAGTTTTAGATGTGTAATAGTTTTTTTTTAGAGCTTATATTTGTCGTTGATAATATTTTTCGCATGAGAGTTAGTTTAGTTTTTGATATCGTTAGATTAACTCGACGTAATGCATATTTAAATCTTAAAATTGGCAAATAGGTTAATTAAGTACCGAAAGGGCGTAATTAGAAAAACATTTTTCTTAATTCGTAACTGAACCCCCGAACTCAAATCTTGGGCCGTAGACCGATTAAAGTGCTTAGGTATTTAATTCGTTATTTACCTAGGTAATTTAGGATTCTAGTTAGCCTTAATTAACTAGTGGCGACTCTTTTAAAATTGCACGCTTTCAAAACGTAAATCGCCTTATGTCAGATTTTAGGTCCGACAGGGGTCTACGGCACCAGCCGATCACCCCCAAACCGCAAACATCCCATCTACAACCGCACCACCGAATCCGTCAATTCATAGTAACCGTCCGAACATCCGTCAACGGTGGAAACCAATAATTCCTAGGTGGGCATGCGAGTTTGTCTAGTGTCTAGTACCAATCGTTTCACCTTCAGTGACAACACATGTTCCACAACGAAAAGATTGGGAACCGGTGGAGTTTTTCGATCGTAGGGGCATTTCCGTCAAAGATGGAAACCAATAATTCCTAGGTGGGGGCATGCGAGTTTATCTGGTGTCCCGTACCATTCGTTTCACCTTCATCAAAATACATGTTCCACAGGGGAATTTCCGTCATTTTATCCGACCCACCAAATTTTCAACCAACAAATTTTCCACCAGCCCTTCGGCCTAGGCCAAGGTTACCAATGTTATGCATGGGAAACATGTGTAGCAAAATGTGCTGGGTTGCTTGCTCGCATTGGAACATCCCTTGACAGGGGGGCTGGCCACTCCCCCCCCCCCTAAAGAGCTTTACTTAACAAAACTGCCTTGGAAGGAGTAGACATTGGGGGTGCTTGAACTAGCACCAGTTTTTTTCAAATGCTTTTATATCGATCAATCGAAGTCGTAATCGCTTCAAATTTTGTAGGAAACTCAATAGAGGTACCAAGAACATATCCACCAAGTTTCACGCAATTATCTTGAGAATTGCTATTTTTTCTTCATTTTCCAAGCAAAAAACCCGAAAAATTCAAATATTCGTAAAAAATCACCAAATCAGCCGAACCAAGTTTGGATGCCTTCTAGCATGTTTTCAAAACATATAAGTTGAAACACATCCAAAGAATCGATGGAAACATAACTTCTAGTAATTGCCCACCCGCCATGCCAAGGCAATTTCAAGGCGTGGGAAAATCCCACAGCCAAGGCTGCCATGCATGGAAAAATCCAACAACCAAGGCTGTCAGGTGTAAACACTCGATTTTGACTTGGACCTAACGACATTACACATGATACATCAAATTCCGGACGCGTCAAGCCACAAAGTCTCCAAAATGCTCAAGGCAAATTAGGGAAATTATTATAAAATATATTTTAAATTATATCGAATATGTTTAGTACTTTCGGAATTTTAAAAATATATATATAATAATTAGTTTTTTATTTTTAGAAAATTATCTGTAAGATATTTATCTCCAGTTAATATTTTTTATTCAAAAAAAATAATTATCTGTTAAGATTAATATCCTTAGGAATATTATCTAGAATAATTATCTGTTAGCGATTTTTTATTTAAATTATATCTGTAATCTAGACTAGGTTTTTAGTAATTATAGGTGTCTAGGTTTACATTGTAAAGTACAGAAAACACATCAGAAAATAATAGACTACTTTTCTTGGGATCCGTGCGAATTTTGTCCATTTGTGCTTTATTTCAAAAAAAAATAAACTTTTTTTTTTCTTTTTTTTCCCGCCCGGAGCCCTCCTCTTGCCGGCCTGCCCAGCTTCCGGCGACCAGCTATCCACCGCGCCACGACCTCGACCCGCCACCGCATCGACCGCCCGCTGCCGTGCCGTCCCGCTGCCGTGTCGAATCGCCGGTCTTCTGCTCAGCCAGCCTTCGGTGTGACCTCGTCGGAGTCCCCTTTTCCATCCTCGGCCGTCGTGGTCCGTTCTGCTGCCGCCGTCCGCTACTGCTGCTGCTGCCGTCCCCTTTTCCTTCGTCGCCGCCGTCAACTGTAGGTAAGGAGCTCTTCCCCCGCTACTGTTTTTTTTTTTGTTTTATTTATTTATTTAATTACTATTTAATCATTTAATAATTACTTTTTTTGGTGTTTTTATTTTATTTTTAGTATTATGATGGTTAGGTTGAATTTAAATTAGTTATGGGTGAACAATACTAACCATATGTTGCATCATGGTTTATTATACTAGGTTATTAGATTCAATTTGACATAAATAATCTAAATTTGATTAGTTAATTGAATAATAAAAGGGTTAATTATGCATGTTTTCATCAAAAATTTGATTTGTTTAGACTCATAAAAACGGTAATTGTGTATGTTCGTCATGTAGTTCGCGTCGACTTAATTATATAAGATAATCGTTAGTATTATTTAACTTTTTGATCATGCTCAAATCGATTTTTTTTAACGATAAGATCGGCAAATTAAGTTAATTGAGTACCGAAAGGGCGTAATTAAAAATTATTTTTTAATTCGTAATAGAACCCCCGAACTCGAATTTCTGAATGTAGACCAATTTTATACCTAAGTATTTGATTCGTTATTTGCTTAGGTAATTTAGGATTCTAGTTAGCCTAATAATTAACTAGTGGCGACTCTTTTCAAAATTCGCACGTTTTCAAAACGTAATTCGCCGTAGGTTAGATTTAGGTCTGAAAATTTGGCGACTCTGCTGGGGAAAGTAATCGAGGGTTCGGGCTTGTCATGTTTGCTTATTTGCCATGTTTTAGTTTAAACATATTTCTCGTCGTTATTCTAACTATAGTATTTTTTTCCATAGGTACGAAGCTCTTGTTTTTATTTTTATGTTCACTAACAAGTTTTTTTTTATGGTGTTTTTTGAAACCACACACACTCACGTTGAGCATAATGTCCAAGACGCCTAAATCCCAGGGCAACTAGGAACCCCGGAGAGATAGTAAGTGTACGACCGCGCGGCCGAGCCGCCGGAACGGCTCAGAACAACTCCACTCGCTTGTGAAGGTCCTGTGATCCCTATGATGGGGTGATGAAACCACCTTGTCGGGAACCTATCAGTGGAACCTACCTTATAGAACAAAGAAAAAAACACACACATGAAGCTTTTATCCTACCGCTGTTATTTTACATGTTTGCGTGCTTTTATTTTTATTTTTTTTTCGACCCTTATAATTTGTCTCGTATAGGATCTGGGTCTAATGTAATCTTTTATTTTTTTGCACCATGTATATAATCGTGAACAGCATATTAATGGAAATTTACTTTTCAAGCATGCATTACACATCATTTTTTAAATAAAAAAAAATAATATGTGCCATCCACTTCATCACTCTAAAACGTTTTACACTCCATTTTAGTAAGGATGGAAAAACTGCCCAAGTGTCCTCGCATTGCGACCATTCCAGCTCCTAGGGACGACATCAACCACCTCTGGAATGCCACGCCGAAGACGGAGCAGGATTATATCACCCAAATCATCGGAGGAGTTCAACGGCTTGCTGATTACAAGATAGAGTGGCACTTGGTAGAAGCCTTAGCCGACCATTGGGACTCGAAGAAAGCAGTGTTCATCATCAACGGTATAGAACTCACCCCTACTCTCAAGGAATACCGCCAACTGGTACAAGGCCCGGGATGGAATGAAGGGATCGTCTTACCAAGATTTGAGCTATCCAAGAAACAGAGTCTTTCTAAACTCTTACGGGCCAACAGAGGGAAGATGGTTAACGAGTTTATGGTGGCCACACATCAGGGTTTATCTATCAATCGTTTGATAAGTTGGGTTGGTTTTAGAATGAAAGATAATCGAATGATCCGAGGAGTAACTCACGCCTATCTCTTGTTATTTTTTGGAACTCTCTTATTCCCCCACTCCCAAAGCTATATAGACGAGGCATTAGTCGACGTCGTCCTTCAAGTGGTCGAAGGCAGAAGTTTTATAGTGGCGTTTCTTGCTGAAACAATCACGTCTCTGAACTTCATAAAAGCTAAAGGGAAAGGAGGATTAAGAGCAAGTCCAGCTTTATTGCAAATATGGTTTTTAAGTCACCTAAATGAGATCGGCGCCGGTTTCCCCAAAGCTCATTTCCTTATAGAAAAACAAATTATATCAAGAATGATAGACTATACTCATCATGTAAACAAAGGATGGAGCACCCGTGAATGGAAAAAACATTTTTCAAAAACTTTTACCTAAAGACATTTTATGGGTAACTCGATGGTTTTCACCTAGGTCTGCATTTTTAAGATATAAAGATTTTAACGGTGTTCCTCTTATTAGCCACCTAAGCTCGTCAGTCACCTACCCGGCCCGAGTCGTTCGACAACTCGGGGGTCTTCAAGGCATACCAGCTAACGCAAATGCACCTCCCTTAATATTCGACTGGGACGAAAACAAAGTTACTCAAGCCACACTCAAACAGGCTGCTCAGCGAATACATGCAATTTGGGAAGGTCGAATCGAGGAGAAAATCCAACCGCCCGGGGATATCAAAGAAGAAGAGTGGATGTATCGGGCCAATAAGGAGTACGTCCACTGCTTTCACACTGTCATTGAAAATCCAATTATTGACCCCGCATAAGTTATTGGGCAAAAGCCACAAGACACACCACCTTCCCATGAAGACGTGTACGACACGCTAGCTGCCCGAGTCGAAATCCAATGTGCCACCTGGGCCCAAGATTGCGCACAATCCAAAGAAGAAATCAGGCGGTTACAAGAAGAACTTTCTAAAGCGCGAGCTAACGTCATGCACCAGCAATGGGCACTTAAAGTAAAGGAGAGATAGAAGACGCAGTTAAGTGCTGACCTTGAAAAGTTCAAACGAAGAGCGAGGAAAATGAATTTTTTTTCAAAACATTTGTCTATTGAATTTGTTAAGACTAAGGAGCAAGCACTCGACGCACTCTGCGAGATGCGCAGTCGTGTAAAGCGTTTTAGAGTTTAAGTCTTGGTTGTAAAACTATCTCTTTTTTGAATAAGATGTTGAAATGAATGGCACATTAATTTTTAAAAAATCATGCATGGAATTCTTTGTCCACATTTTGAATCGTCATTTTTTCCAATTGTAGGAACTAGCTAGTACTGGCACGTACGCGGAAAATCACTAATACGGAGAACACATCAGCAAATCCAGCGACATGAGGAACGAATGGTCGCAATCGAGGCAGCTAACGCAAAAATGCATGAGGATATGGCCACCATGTCAGCAAACATGGAATGCATCATGGCACTCCTCGAGGATCAGTCAACCATCAATGCTCAAAACCCGCCCTTGCCGACAGGGACCTCAACTCCAGGCCCCTCAACGAATATAGGAACCGCAATACCAGCTACCACTGTACCTCCCAACACCACGGTGGACCCCTCTCAAAACCACCCTACTTTGATCAACCCCGATCAGACTCTACCAACACCATGTGTCTCCCCAAGCCCGACCATAATGCATGGGCATGTTAACCAAGGGGGTGCAACCGGCGCGAATGCTTTCACATCATCGCCTGTCATCGAGACTGAACATGATCGCCGCTTGAAGAAAATGGAGGGAAAGATGAAAGCGTTCTCCTGTGTCGAACAATATGGGGGCATTGGTTACTCTGACCTGTGCTTTTTTCCTAACATGTCAAGACCGGAGAAATTCAAGGTCCCTGAGTTTGAGAAGTACGATGGCCTTGGTAATCCCATAGTCCACCTGCGGATTTACCTTACGAAGATGGACCCTTACCAACGGTATGAGGAGTTCTTGGTCCAAACGTTCCAAGAAAGCTTGAAAGGAGCAGCTTTGGTTTGGTTCGTCAGCTTGAAGGCCGACGATATCTCAACATGGGAAGAAATGGCCAACGCTTTCGTTCGCCAATATAAGTTCAATCTGGACACCGCTCCGACCCGCATGGATCTCCAGAGCATGGAAATTAATGCGGGACAGTACAGTCTTGGAGGGAAAAGGCGGCTGGAGTCCGACCACCTCTAGAGGATGCGGAAGCGGTATCCATGTTTATTGGAACTCTGAAGGGAGCATATTACTCTCATTTACTGGGACATGTTTCTGCAAATTTCGCTGACTTGGTGAAATCCGGAGACATGATCAAGCAGGGAATCCGGACAGGGAGGATTGAAGATCCCCTCAAAAGCTACCAGGGAGACGGTTTGAGAAAGAGTGGTGCCAAAAAGCTGCTCCAAAAGACGCAACTGTCAGCGCAGTCTACCCGATGCAGTTGGTGACACCTGTGACTCAGCCAATGACTTAAATACCCCCGGCTCCACAACCCTCCTTCACAGGTGGACTAGGAAATCGAGTTAATTACAAGCAGAGGGACGTAAGATCCTTTATGCCCTTACCTGTGTCAATGGCCGAGGTGTACAAGAAGATGTTAGAACAGAACCTCATCGGCCCCAAGTTCATGAGGCCAGATTCAAAAGTACCCAACGACGACCCAAGTTCGAGATGTGAGTTCCATATGGGGATAGCAGGACACTCCATAGAGAAGTGCACCCGCCTGAGGCACAAGATTCAAGACCTCATTGACAACAAGCTCCTTATTCTCAACCCGATCCCTCCTCCAAATGTCAAGACGAACCCTTTACCGCAACACAATGCGGGTTCATCATCGTCTATCAACATGATCTGTCTTCAAGATGAGTCGTCTGAATATGTCGGTATCGCGTTAATCACACCATTCGTACTAAATTATGTGCCCAAACAGCCAGCCAGGCTGCCACTAGTGATACAGGGGCTAGCTCCTATCCAATATGAAAGCAACAAGAAGGTCCCTTGGATCTATGAAGCTCAAGAATGAGGGGGCAACTTACCAGAGAGCGACGGTGACATTGTTCCATGACATGATGCATAAGCAGATAGAAGTGTACGTCGATGATATGATCGCAAAATCCCGCGAAAATGAGGACCACCTTGTCAACTTGCGGATGCTCTTTGAACGGCTCAAGAAGTTTAAACTCAGGCTAAATCCACAAAATGCACATTCGGGGTAACATCCAGTAAGTTGCTGGGCTTTATAGTCAGCAAGAAGGGTATAGAAATGGATCCCGACAAGATCAAGGCGATACTAGACCTTCCAGCACCGTCTACCGTCAAGGAAGTCAGAAGCTTGCTCGGACGTTTGAATTACATTGCGAGGTTCATCGCCAATATGACGAACAAGTGTCAGCCTTTGTTCCGCCTCCTGCGGAAAAATGCATTGATTGAATGGGATGAGGAGTGTCAGCATGCCTTCAATTCAATCAAAGAATATCTCGTCAATTCACCAGTCCTGGTCCCACCCACTCCGTGTCGGCCGCTTATTTTGTATCTGGCGGTTCGAAAAGGCCCATTTAGTACCTCAGCAAGAAGTTCACTGAAGGAGAGGCCAAGTACACGGAAGTTGAAAGGACGAGTTGCGCATTGGTATGGGTTATGCAGCGACTCCGACAGTATACGCTGTATTACACCATACACCTCATTTCTAAGCTAAATCCCTTGAAGTGCATACTAGAAAAGCCGGCGTTAATGAAGAATGTCGCCAAGTGGCAGGTCCAGCTTGCTGAGTACGACATACAATTCATTCATCGTACTTCTATAAAAGGGCAGGCTGTTGTAGATCATCTAGCTGAGTTTCCCATTAATGACGATCATCAAGCAAGCCACGAGCTTCCGAATAGCGACATACTTCACGTGGACGAAGAGACGGAAAATGGAAGCATGTGGAGAATGTATTTTGATGGAGCTGCAAACTCCACCGGCTGTGGTGTAGGGGCAGTACTCGTATCCCCAAAAGGTCAACATTTTCCTGTAGCAGCAAAGATTACTTTCCCATGCACCAACAACGTGGCGGAATACGAAGCGTGCATTCTCGGGTTGCGAGCGGCAATTGATTTCAAGATACATGAACTGGAGGTTTATGGAGATTCCATGCTGATCATTCTCCAAACCTTAGGAGAGTGGAAAATAAGAGATCCCAAGTTGCAGCCATATCATCAGCATATTGAAGAGTTGAGCGAGAATTTCAAAGAAATAACGTTCACGCAAATGCCTCGGAGTAAAAAACCAGTTCGCAGACGCGTTGGCGACCCTCGCGTCAATGGTGAATATTTCAGATGCGAGTTCCATAGATCCTCTTGAGATCGAAGTAAATAAACGTCATGCATATTGTTGCACACTTGAAGAATCAAATGGCGAAACCTGGTTCATCGACATAAAAAGATACTTGCAGTCAGGCGAGTTTCCCGAGGGCGCAAGTAGCAAGGATCGGAAAACCATCCGCAGGATGGCATGTAATTACTTTCTTAGTGGTGAAACTCTTTATAGAAAATCTTTTGATGCCACCCTTTTGAGATGTGTAGGCTCAGAAGAGGCAAAGCGATTGATGGAGGAAGTCCACAAAGGAAGCTGTGGACCGCACATGAGCGGTCACATGCTCGCAAGAAAAATCATGAGGATGGGCTATTTTTGGACTACCCTGATGTTAGACTGTGTCAAGCACGTCCAACGATGCCACCTATGCCAGGTGTACTCTAGTCAGATTCATGCGCCGCCAAGCGAGTTGCATCTGATGTCTTCTCCGTGGCCTTTTTCAATGTGGGGAATTGATGTGATCGATCCCATTTCACCAAATGCATCTAACGGCCACAGGTATGGTGGCAATTGATTATTTTACCAAGTGGGTAGAGGCGGTCACGCTTGCGTCAGTTACTACAAAAGCGTTTGAGCGTTTCTTACGAAGAGACATTGTTGCCCGTTATGGGGTGCCCAGGACGGTAATCACAGACAATGCCAGGAACCTCAACAACAAGTTGATAAACGATTTATGTGTTCAACTCAAGATCAAGCACAGGAATTCATCCCCATACCGCCCTCAGATGAACGGCGCGGTGGAAGCAGCGAATAAAAACATAACAAAAGATCATTGAGAAGATGACAGTCACATAAAAAGATTGGCATGATATGCTACCTTGGGCACTCTTGGCATACAAAAGTTCGATTCATACTTCAACCGGGGCAACTCCGTTTTCTCTCGTATGCGGAACTGAAGTTGTTCTACCCGTGGAAGTAGAGATCCCCTCTGCAAGGATCCTGGCGGAATCAGGGCTCGACGAGGCAGAATGGGCTAGACAGAGGTATGAACAGTTGAACCTCATTGACGAAAAGAGGCTCACGGCACTATGTCACGGGCAATGTTACCAACAACGGATGGCTAGGGCCTTTGACAAGAAGGTACGAGCACGTAATTTCCAACCGGAGGACCTGGTATTGCGTAAAGTACTGCGTATCAATCCTGATTCGCGAGGAAAGTTCGCACCAAAGTACGAAGGACCCTACGTGGTCAAAGAGGTGTTCGAGGGAGGTGCGCTGATCATCACGGATATGGACGGTCAAGACCTTCCTAGTCCAATCAACGCAGACGCACTTAAAAGGTACTATGCCTGAAAAGGGTAGTTTCTCCATGTAAAGTTTAAAAAATAAAAAAATTCCCGCAAGGTCGAAAACCGGTAACGGCGACTTAGGCAAAAATTAGGGATGAGAGGCATGATTGAAAATCTGAAAGGACAATTATGGTAAAAAGGAGAGTTGAAAAAAAAAAAAAAACAGGGCCTTAAGTAGCGATGACGACAAGCTTCATAGCGCATCCTGAGCTACTTACCTGAGATTTTCAAACTGCATTCTTGAAAGGGCCACAATCGTCCCTAAAACGACTATAAAATAAAGGGTCACAACCACCCTTCAAATGGTTACAGATAAAGAGCGCTCCCGCAACATCAAAATTGGAGAATAAGTGAATGGGCCACAGCCACCCTCCAAACGGCTAAAGATAAAAGAGTGACCCCGCGAATCCTTTGAGGGCGAGAAAATAAAAAGGGCCACAGTCATCCCTAAAACGACTACAAAATAAAGGGTCACAGCCACCCACCAAACGGCTACAGATAAAAGAGTGACCCCGCGAATCTTGTAAGGGCGGGAAAATAAAAAAAGGGTCACAGCCGTCCCTAAAATGACTACAAAATAAAGGGCCACAGCCACCCTTCAAATGGCTACAAATACTCTCGCATCAAGTTGGGAAATAAAGTACGGGTCACAGCCACCGTTTAATCGGCTACAAAAAAAAAAAGAGTGCTTCCGTTAGGTTGAAAACCCGAAAGGGCAGCCTAGGCAAAATTAGGAAATGAGGGGCATGATAGCAAATTCAGAAATCGCAATCATGGCAAAAGGAGAGAAAATAAAATCCCGATGGAATGAAAACCCCAAAGGGCAATCCATGCGAAAATTAGGAAAACCGAGAGGCGCGGTCTAAAATTCTGACCGTGGAAAAGGAGAGAATATGAGAGGTTAAAAAAAAAAAAAAAAAGATCCCGCTAAGCTGTCGCGTCATGCGCGGATTAGGCAAAAATTGGGGACATGCATTCAAGTCGTCAAGCCACTCGAGGCCCTTATCCAATGGACGCCATTAGAGGCATTTCTCCGACATATGCCACTAGAGGCTCTTCTCCGACAGACGCCACTAGAGGCTTTTCCTTGTCGCACGCCACTGGAGGCATCGTCGATCGAGGCTTTACTTTTCCGCACGCCACTGGAGGCTTTACATTCCCGCACGCCACTGGAGGCTTTACTTTTCTGCATGCCACTGGAGGCTTTACTTTTCTGCACGCCACTGGAGGCTTTACTTTTCTGCACGCCACTGGAGGCTTTACTTTCCCGCACGCCACTGGAGGCTTTACTTTTATGCAAGCCACTGGAGGCTTTACTTTCCGCACCGCCACTAGAGGATCTTTAATTTTCTGCACCACCACTGGAGGTTCTTTACTTTTCCGCACCGCCACTGGAGGCTTTACTTTCTGCATCTCTAATGGAGGCACCGCCAACAGGCGTCCCGCCGACAGAAGTTTTATCGTTTCCGCACCAGAATAAGCGTATGAGCCACCTTGAAGACTTCGAAGAATTGGAAGAGAATATACTTTCTGTCAAAGAGGGGCAAACTGTAAACACTCGATTTTGACCCGGAAGTAACGACATTACACATGATACGTCAAATTCTGGACGCGTCAAGCCACAAAGTCTCCAAAAATGCTAAAGGGCACATTAGGGAAATTATTATAAAATATATTTTAAATTATTTCGAATATATTTAATATTTTCGGAATTTTTAAAAATATATTTATAATAATTAGTTTTTTATTTTTAGAAAATTATCTGTAAGATATTTGTCTCCAGATATTATTTTTTATTCAAAAAAAATAATTATCTGTAAAGATAAATATCCTTATGAATATTCATTAGAATAATTATCTGTTAGCAATTTTTTTTTAAAATTTTATCTGTAATCTAGACTAGGTTTTTAGTAGAAATAGGGGTCTAGGTTTACATTGTAAAGGACAGAAAACACATCAGAAAATAATAGACTACTTTTCTTGGGATTCTTACGAATTTTGTCCTTTTGTGCTTTATTTAAAAAAAAAAAAAAACAACTTTTTTTTGTTTTTTTTCCGCCCGGAGCCCTCCTCCTGCCGGCCAGCCCAGCTTCCGGCGACCTGCCATCCACTGCGCCACGACCTCGACCCGCCACCGCATCGACCGCCCGCTGCCGTGCCGTCCCGCTGCCGTGTCGAATTGCCGGTCTTCTGCTCAGCCAGCCTTCGGTGTGATCTCACCGGAGTCCCCTTTTCCATCGTCGGACGTCGTGGTCCGTTCTGCTGCCGCGTCCACTGCTGCTGCTGCTGCTGCCGTCCGCTGCTGCTGCTGCTGCTGCCGTCCCCTTTTCCATCGTCGTCGCCGTCCAATGTAGGTAAGGAGCTCTTCCCCCGCTGCTGTTTTTTTTTTTTTGTTTTTATTTATTTATTTATTTAATTACTATTTAATCATTAAATAATTTCTTTTTCTGGTATTTTTATTTTATTTTTAGTATTATGATGGTTAGGTTGAATTTAAATTAGTTATGGGTGAACAATACTAACCATATGTTGCATCATGGTTTATTATACTAGGTTATTAGATTCAATTTGACATAAATAATCCGAATTTGATTAGTTAATTGAATAATAAAAGGGTTAATTATGCATGTTTTCATCAATATTTTGATTAGTTTAGACTCATAAAAACTGTAATTGTGTATGTTCGTCATGTAGTTCGTGTCGACTTAATTATATAAGATAATCATTAGTATTAGTTAACTTTTACCGATGATCATGCTCAAATCTATTTTTTTTTTAACGATAAGACCGGCAAATTAAGTGAATTGAGTACTGAAAGAGCGTAATTAAAATTATTTTTTAATTCGTAATAGAACCCCCGAACTCGAATTTCTGAATGTAGACCAATTTTAAACCTAAGTATTTGATTCGTTATTTGCTTAGGTAATTTAGGATTCTAGTTAGCTTAATAATTAACTAGTGGCGACTCTTTTCAAAATTCGCACGTTTTCAAAACGTAATTCGCCGTAGGTTAGATTTAGGTCTGACACCAGGCGTGGGAAAATCCACAACCAAGGCTGCCAGGCGTGGGCAAGTGCTGGGCAAACGCACTCCCGGAGCAACCATCTCGAAATCGCTTCAAATTTTGTGGGGACGTCACTAGTGGTACCAAGAGCACTCCCACCAAGTTTCACGCAATTATCTCGAGAATTTCTATTTTTTCTCAAATTTCCGAGCTAAAAACCCGAAAAATTCAAATATTCGTAAAAAATCACCAAATCTGCCGAACCAAGTTTGAGTGCCTTCTAATATGTTTTCTCAACGTAACTTTTTGTAATCGCCCACCCGCCATGCAAAGGCACTGTCTAGGCACTGTCCATGCACTGTCCAAACACGGTCCAGGCATTGTCCAGGCACGGTCAAGGCACTGTCCAGGAACGGTCCAGGCACTGTCCAGGCGTGGGAAAATCTCACAGCCAAGGCTTCCGGGCGTGGGCAAGTACTTGGCAAACCCACTCTCGGAGCAACTATCTCGGAATCACTTCAAATTTTGTAGGGACGTCACTAGTGGTACCAAGAGCACCTCCACCAAGTTTCACGCAATTATCTCGAGAATTGCTATTTTTTCTCAATTTTCCGAGCTAAAAACCCAAAAAATTCAAATATTCAAATCAGCCGAATCAAGTTGGGATGCCTTCTAACATGTTTTCCCAACATACTAGTCGAAAACATCCAAAGAATCGATGGAAACGCAACTTTTGGTAATCGCCCACCCATCATGCCAAGGCACAGTCAAGGCGTGGAAAAATCCCACAGCCAAGGCTGCCATGCATGGGAAAATCCCACAACCAAGGCTGCCAGGCGTGGGAAAATCCCACAACCAAGCCTCCCAGGTGTGGGCTAGTGCTTGGGAAACGCACTCCCAGAGCAACCATCTCGGGATCGTTTCCAAATTTGTAGGAATGTCACTAGTTGTACCAAGAGCACCTTTACCAAGTTTCACGCAATTATCTCGAGAATTGCTATTTTTTCTCAAATTTCCGAGCTAAAAACCCGAAAAATTCAAATATTCGTAAAAAATCACCAAATCATCCGAACCAAGTTGTGATGCCTTCTAATATGTTTTCCCAACGTACTAGTCGAAGAACATCGAAAGAATCGATCGAGCGCAAATTTGGGAAATAGCCCACCCGCCATGCCAAGGCACTGTCCAGGCACTGTCCATGCACTGTCTAGGCACGGTCCAGGCACTAACCAGGCACGGTCCAGGCGTGGGAAAATCCCACAGCCAACGTACTTGGCAAACGCACTTCCGGAGCAACCATCTCGGTATCGCTTCAAATTTTTCAGGGATGTCACTAGTGGTACCAAGAGCACCTCCACCAAGTTTAACGCAATTATCTCGAGAATTACTATTTTTTCTCCATTTTCCGAGCTAAAAATCCGAAAAGTTTAAATTTTTGTACAAAACCCAACAAATCAGCCGAACGGAGTTTGTGATGCCTTCTAGCATGTTTTCCCCCACAAACCAGTCGAAAGACATCCAAAAAATCGATTGAAACGCAAATTTTAGTAATCGTCCACCCGCCATGCCAAGGCACTGTCCAGGCACTTGCCCAGTGTCATGCCATGGCACTACCTATGCACTTTCAAGCCACTTCCCACGCGCTTTCCAAGCACGGCCATTGCACTTGGCAAGACACTTCCCATGAAGTTGCCAAATAACGGTCAATATACTTACACAACTGTAATATTTGAGTTTAAGTGTTTGCGGGCTACGCACGGGTTAATAATGAACATCTAGCGGTCCCTTTGATATGAAAATGACGTCGGCATAACTTGTGCGAGTGCTTCCAACTTTTTTTGTTAGTTATGAACGATAAGCCTCGGCATAAACGTAAGAGAAGTTTGGAAAGTTGACGAATGTATGAGGGGAGGGACGAATCGAAGCGACAAAGGGCTGAATCTCAGTGGATCGTGGCAGCAAGGCCACCCTGCCACTAACAATACCCCGTCGCGTATTTAAGTCGTCTGCAAAGGATTCTACCCGCCGCTCGGTAGGAAGTGATTCAAGGCGGCCCACGCAGCTAGTCTACCGCGGGGCTACGCCAACGACACGTGCCCTTGGGGACCGGACGGCCCCTACTGCAGGACGGCAATCGGGCGGCGGGCACATTCGTCATTTCTAACCCGGATTCTGACTTAGAGACGTTCATTCATAATCCAACGCACGGTAGCTTCGCGCCACTGGCTTTTCAACCAAGCGCGATGACCAAATGTGCTAATCAACGGTTCCTCTCGTACTGGGCTTATATAGTTTTTTGGACCACTTTGGGCTTATTATGTTGGTTTAAAGTATGTTTTTTTGTTGTTAATTTAATATTTGTTGGTTTTAAAATATGTTGATTTTTTTGTCCACCGAAATTGGGTAATAATATAACAAGTTTATTTTTGCTTTATATATATATTCAAAATAATTATTAGGTTCATTTTGATAGGTATTAATCAATTTTTTAATAACAATACGTTTTTTGGCCAATATATATATATATATATATATATATATATATATATATATATATATAACAATACGTTTATAATAGTTTTTTCCATTTTTTGGCAGCAAAAAAAAAAAATTTTAAAAAATGAATAAGAAAGTTCAGTTAAGAAATATAATTTTTCTTTGAGAAGAATGGTAAAAGATGTTAATCATACTCTAATTAACACTACAAGTATTCATATGCATTTTAATAGTCTACTTTAGTTGAAAAAAAAAATTATACATATATCTTGCCCCCTATGACCTCAAATCCTAGCTCCCTCCCTGATTGTCTTCACCCCTAAGTTAACACTAATCATTCACGAAAACACATGCACGTTGCTACGATTCATCTTTTCGTCCGCCAATCGCTAGTTGGACTTGGGAAGCACGTCTATCTTAGCCAAATTAGTGCTTCCTAATATGTTAGACCTTCAGGGGTCTAACAAACATCCCCCACCACACAAACTCGACGCCCTCGTCGATGCAGATTCGAAGCACTCCTTCCCCCGGGGCCCGTACACCCTTCGCAAGAAAGCCTCTTCCTCGGTTGCACCATACTTCATTTTGCTCGTTTGATGAGCATCTCTAGCGCACACCGTTGGCATTCCGAAGTTCTTCATCTTGTGGAATAAATCAGCTTTTGGGGTGTTAGAGCTGAACACTTCTTGTTCCAGGCATGGACTTCACGAACTTCTTGCAATTCGAACGCTTATCACTCCTCAACATATCTCGAAGCCGTCCCGCAGCTCCGCTCCTTTCTTTTCTTTGCTGGTCCTTCACATTGCCTGCGCGCTGTCTTTGGGTTGTTTTCATCATGACAACGCCATTCACTTGCACCTTAGCTGCCGCGCCTTCATTTGTTTGGCTCCTCGTAGCGGTCTTCACAACATTCATTGGCAGCTTACTCATCGTTCCAAGGTTGCACGCCCTTGAACATTTCCAATTCGATCCGCACATCATTGACAAGCGTTGGGACGTCTTTCCACCTTGGCTCCCGCTGAATCTGACCTCGCGAAATTCTGACTCACACCTCTCCTTCTTCACATAAGGATACGACCGCTTCTTGTTTGCTTGTCTCACCATCACTTCACTTGCATTCAGCTTCAACGCCTTGCGCTTCGACGTCTTGGCTTGATCAACAGCACCTTCCTTCTCTTTACATCCACCCAAGTTGGGCTGCACGCACGCGTCCGGGATGGACTGAATTGGACTCTTCACTTCAACGGACGCTTCATGTTTCAGCTCATACGCCAGTTGCATAGCTGATATGCACTCACTCGACCCTACCGTCTTTGGGACATCACGGAATCCTGGCACAAAACAGGGTTTTACGGGGTCGTTAATCATAATACCGCAAACATGGGGCATCACCAACACTCGATTGCTTGCAAGAAAGCTATTCCCAATGATGAAGTCGAAATAATCCATTGGAACTACCAAGAACTCGATCGGGCCACACCAGCTGCCAATCCTCGATTGCACACGTACCATGCCCTTCACCTTCCGGCTTTCCGAGTTCACCGTCTTGACGCGAGTTGAATGTTCCATTACCTTGAACCCCAGCTTCTCACATGCCTTGTCCGAAAAAAAAAAAGAATGAGTAGCTCCAGTATCCACCATCACCACTGAATTCTTCCCGTTGAGATTTTCCTTTACGTTGATCAATCCGGGTGTTGGTGTTGCCGGAGTTGATTGCATACCTGCCAAGAGGTGTAAAAGGGGAGCACCTTGGAATCGCTTCTACATCGCTATCAGAGGACGTATCAGCTTGCTTCATCGCTGCACTCAATCGTTCTTTTGGTCGATGTTTGCAATCACGAGCTAAATGGGGGCCTTTCCATATGAAGCACCCGGGGTGGGTTTTCGGGTCCTTCCACCATTCCTTTTGCTCATCATTCCCCTTGTCCAGCTTATCACGTTTGGGCTGAGACTTCTCCTTTCCCTTCCCATTGTCACGAGGCTTGAACGCCTTCCGCGTCGAACCATCATCATTCTGAACTGCTCGAAAGCTCGATCAATCTGTCCGCTGCATTGATCGCACTCTTCAAGTCTTTTGCACCACGACGTTGTAGTTCCACTTGAGCCCAATATTGTAATCCTTTCATGAAGTTGAAAACCTTTTCTTCCTCCTCCATGTTAGGCAAATCAGTCAATATATCAATGAATTGCTTCATGTAACTTTGCATCGTACCCGTCTGCTTCAAGTTGTGGAGCTTTTCTCGAGCAATCCACGCACTGTTTTTGGGCATATAACATGCTTTTCATGTGTGGGTTTGCTTGCTCGCATTGGATCATCCCTTGACAGGGGGGCTGGCCACTCCCCCCCTAAAGAGCTTTATTAAACAAAACTGCCTTGGAAGGAGTAGACATTGGGGGTGCTTGAACTAGCACCAATTTTTTTCAAATGCTTTTATATCGATCAAACAAAGTCGTAATCACTTCAAATTTTGTAGAAAACTCAATAGTTGTACCAAGAACATCTCCACCAAGTTTCACGCAATTATCTTGCGAATCGATATTTTTCTTATTTTCCGAGCTAAAAACTCGAAAAATTCAAATATTCGTAAAAAAATAACCAAATAAGCCGAACAAAGTTTGGATGCCTTCTAGCATGTTTTCACAACATATAAGTCGAAACACATCCAAAGAATCGATGGAAACGCAACTTTTAGCAATCGCCCACCCACCATGCCAAGGCACTGTCAAGGCGTGGGAAAATCCTACAGCCAAGGCTGCCAGGCATGGGAAAATCCCACAACCAAGGCTGCCAGGCGTGGGAAAATCCCATAACCAAGCCTCCCAGGCGTGGGCAAGTGCTTGGCAAACGCACTCCCGGAGCAACCATCTCGGGATCGCTTCAAAATTTGAAGGGATGTCACTAGTGGTACCACGAGAATCTCCACCAAGTTTCACGCAATTATCTCGAGAATTACTATTTTTTCTCAATTTTCCGAGCTAAAAACCCGAAAAATTCAAATATTCGTAAAAAATCACCAAATCAGCCGAACCAAGTTTGGATGCCTTCTAACATGGTTTCCCAACGTACTAGTCGAAAAACATCCAAAGAATCGATGGAAACGCAACTTTTGGTAATCGCCCACTCACCATGCCAAGGTACTGTCAAGGCGTGGAAAATCCCACAGCCAAGGCTGCCAGGCATGGGAAAATCCCACAACCAAGGCTGCCAGGCGTGGGAAAATCTCACAACCAAGCCTCCCAAGCATGGGCAAGTGCTTGGCAAACGCACTCCTGAGCAACCATCTCGGAATCGCTTCAAAATTTGTAGGGATATCACTAGTGGTACCAAGAGCAATTCCACCAAGTTTCACGCAATTATCTCGAGAATTACTATTTTTTCTCAATTTTCCGAGCTAAAATACCGAAAAATTTAAATATTCGTAAAAAATAAACAAATCAGCTGAACCAAGTTTGGATGCCTTCTAACATGTTTTCTCAACGTACTAGTCGAAACACATCCAAAGAATCGATCGAAACGCAACTTTATGAAATCGCCCACCCGCCATGCCAAGGCACTGTCCAGGCACGGTCCAGGCACTATCCAGGCGTGGGAAAATCTCACAGCCAAGGCTTCCAGGCGTGGGCAAGTGCTTGGCAAACGCACTATCGGAGCAACCATCTCGGAATTGCTTCAAATTTTGTAGAGACGTCACTAGTGGAACCAAGAGCACCCCCACCAAGTTTCAGGCAATTATCTCGAGAATTGCTATTGTTTCTCAAATTTCCGAGCTAAAAACCTAAAAAATTCAAATATTCGTAAAAAATCACCAAATCATCCGAACCAAGTTGTGATGCCTTCTAACATGTTTTCCCAACGTACTAGTCGAAGAACATCGAAAGAATCGATCGAACGTAACTTTGGGAATTCCCCCACCCGTCATGCCAAGGCACTGTCCAGGCACTGTCCAGGCACTGTTCATGCACTGTCCAGGCACGGTTCAGGCGTGGGAAAATCCCACAGCCAAGGCTTCCAGGCGTGGGCAAGTGCTTGGCAAACGCACTTCCGGAGCAAAAATCTCGAAATCCCTTCAAATTTTTCAGGGACGTCACTAGTGGTACCAAGAGCACCTTCACCAAGTTTCACGCAATTATCTCGAGAATTATTATTTTTTCTCAATTTTCTGAGCTAAAAATCGAAAAATTCAAATATTCGTAAAAAATAACCAAATCAGCCGAACCAAGTTTGGATGCCTTCTAACATGTTTTCCCAACGTACTAGTCGAAAAACATCCAAAGAATCGATGGAAACGCAACTTTTGGTAATCGCCCACCTGCCATGCCAAGGCATTGTTAAGACGTGGGAAAATCCCACAGCCAAGGCTGCTAGGCATGGGAAAATCCCACAACCAAGGCTTCCAAGCTTGGGAAAATCCCACAACCAAGGTTGCCAGGCGTGGGCAAGTGCTGGGCAAACGCACTCCCAGAGCAACCATCTCGGAATCGCTTCAAATTTTGTAGGGACGTCACTAGTGGTACCAAGAGCACTCCCACCAAGTTTCACGCAATTATCTCGACAATTGCTATTTTTTCTCAAATTTCCAAGCTTAAAACCCGAAAAATTCAAATATTCGTAAAAAATCACCAAATCTGCCGAACAAGGCTTGTGTGCCTTCTAACATGTTTTCCCAACATACTAGTCGAAACACATCCAAAGAATCGATCAAAACGCAAATTTTGTAATCGCCCACCCGCCATGCCTAGGCACTGTCCAGGCACTATCCATGCACTGTCCAGGCACGGTCCAGGCACTGTTCAGGCGTGGGAAAATCTCACAGCCAAGGCTACCAGGCGTGGGCAAATGCTTGGCAAACGCACTCTCGGAAAAACCATCTCGGAATCGCTTCAAATTTCGTAGGGACGTCACTAGTGGTACCAAGAGCACCTCCACCAAGTTTCACGCAATTATCTCGAGAATTGCTATTTTTTCTCAATTTTACGAGCTAAAAACCCGAAAAATTCAAATATTCGTAAAAAATCACCAAATCAGCCGAACCAAGTTGGGATGCCTTCTAACATGTTTTCCCAACGTACTAGTCGAAAAACATCCAAAGAATCGATGGAAAGGCAACTTTTGGTAATCACCCACTCGCCATGCCAAGGTACTGTCAAGGCGTGGGAAAATCCCACATCCAAGGCTGCCAGGCATGGGAAAATCCCACAACCAAGGCTGCCAGGCGTGGGAAAATCCAACAACTAAGCCTCCCAAGCATGGGCAAGTGCTTGGCAAATGCACTCCTGGAGCAACCATCTCGGAATCGCTTCAAAATTTGTAGGGATATCACTAGTGGTACCAAGAGCAATTCCACCAATTTTCAAGCAATTATCTCGAGAATTATTATTTTTTCTCAATATACCGAGCTAAAATACCGAAAAATTTAAATATTCGTAAAAAATCACCAAATCTGCTAAACCAAATTTGGATGCCTTCTAACATGTTTTCTCAACGTACTAGTCGAAACACATCCAAAGAATCGATCGAAACGCAACTTTATGTAATCGCCCTCCCGCCATGCCAAGGCACTGTCCAGGCTTGCTCCAGGCACTATCCAGGCGTGGGAAAATCTCACAGCCAAGGTTTCCAGGCGTGGGCAAGTGCTTGGCAAACGCACTTTCGGAGCAACCATCTCAGACTTGCTTCAAATTTTGTAGGGACGTCACTAGAGGAACCAAGAGCACCCCCACCAAGTTTCAGGCAATTATCTCGAGAATTGCTATTTTTTTCTCAAATTTCCGAGCTAAAAACCTGAAAAATTCAA
Organism: Clarkia xantiana subsp. parviflora; assembly: GCA_036873135.1. Classification (NCBI taxonomy): domain Eukaryota; kingdom Viridiplantae; phylum Streptophyta; class Magnoliopsida; order Myrtales; family Onagraceae; genus Clarkia; species Clarkia xantiana. Next base: position 222,938 of record JAPTYO010000035.1, on the reverse strand, counting down.
ATATTCATAAAAAATCACCAAATCATCCGAACCAATTTGTGATGCCTTCTAACATGTTTTCCCAACGTACTAGTCGAAGAACATCGAAAGAATCGATCGAACGTAACTTTGGGAAATCCCCCACCCGTCATGCCAAGGCACTGTCCAGGCACTGTCCATGCACTGTCCAGGCACGGTTCAGGCGTGGGAAAATCTCACAGCCAAGGCTTCCAGGCGTGGGCAAGTGCTTGGCAAACGCACTTCCGGAGAAAAAATCTCGAAATCCCTTCAAATTTTTCAGGGACGTCACTAGTGGTACCAAGAGCACTTTCACCAAGTTTCACACAATTATCTCGAGAATTACTATTTTTTCTCAATTTTCCGAGCTAAAAATCCGAAAAGTTTAAATTTTTGTACAAAACGCACCAAATCAGCCGAACAAGTTTGTGATGCCTTCTAGAATGTTTTTTTTCCCACAAACCAGTCGAAACACATCCAAAAATCGATTGAAACGCAAGTTTTAGTAATCGTCCACCCACCATGCCAAGGCGCTGTCTAGGCACTTGCCCAGTGTCATGCCATGACACTCCTGATGGATAAATGTCCAATTCGGGTTCGTATTTACATTTCGGGCCTCGTAAACACGCCAAAAATTACATCTCGGTTTAAAAACGTCTCCCAAGGAATCAAAACGGTCCGGAAACGCATTTACGCGTGTCCGGACCGGACCTCCGGGTTGCGCAAAGCAATCCGGAGGTCTGGATTGCATTACGGGTATCGCGCGACTACCGTATCCACGATTACCGTTACGCCTAGAGAAGTCAAGTTCGCACACTACCAATATAGAGGACGGTTACCGCATGATCTTGAACCGTCATCAAACCGCTTTAAAACCGGGTCCGGTCCCAAGAAAGCTTATAAATAGGAGGTCTTAGCCACCCATTTTTACACACTCTCTCATTTGCCCAACTTTGGTATTTTGAGCTCTGACTTCTCTCTAGAAATATTCTCTCTCTAGAAATTACTCTTTTGCCATTATAGTGACTTAAGCTTCGGAGAGGGCTCCGCTAGCACCACCCCCCTCTCCGTGCTAGCATTGGTCCTTCGTGTAGGAACCGTTGCCCAGACATCCGCATTTACGCACAGTCCACCGCCTTCAAAGACTCAGACATTTCCTTGAGACACAGCTGTACCGAGACACAGACCTTATACGGGAGTAAAACCGAACACTCGTCAGTGGGCCAACCTCTTCCCGACGAAGGGTTACAGCCCAAAAGCCCGCACAGCCACGCGAACAGACGCGTCCTCACAACCTTGTTCATCCCGGACGCAACATTGGCGCCGTCTACGAGATTCGAACAACAAGCTACAGTATCGCAGAAATCATAGCGAGTGATCACAACCCTCCCGAAGAGGTCTAAAACACAAGGAAAAGGCCTGGACGTCCCAAGAAGTCCCCGGCAAACAAAAGATCAGGAGGCCAAATGCCAGCTGGGAGCCAATCGGGACCCTCCCACATCCCAAGAGCTACTTCCATAGCTTCATCCATACCGATTGACAATGTGCCCGGTGCACAGCACAAGGAGCCAAAAGATAAACATCACGCACCGCCACCTGGTTTCGAACCAGAGGTACATGAAGATGAATCCCAGGCAGAAATGCCGCAGGGCGAACAAAAAACGGGGGCAAACCCGATGCCACCATTACTCCAGCAATGATGGCGGCGCTGGAAGAGTTACTCGCATTCCGCGAGTCTCTAAAGAACCAAGGATATGCGGCTCAGCCACCTCCGTCCAACCAAGGAGCCTTCCAATACAAAGGTGTCAACCCGTCACCTCCTTTACCTCCAATCAACGAACAAGTTGAGACGATAGGGACAAAGTCTCGAGTCACAAGTCATCAAGACACACTACACCAAAAAGAGGCATGGAAACAACCCCCAAAGCAGAATCAAGCAAAAACGCCCTCAAGCGGTCAGCAAAGAAGAAATTGGCAGTCTCAGCCAAAACGACCTTTTCAAGGAGGTTTCGAGAAGCCAAAAGAAGTAAACATCGCTGACTACATTCCTTTGAATGCCCCGCTATCCATGATATTGAGAGAGATGAAAGATGCGAACATGTGGAAAAAGCTGAACAATCTCAGAAAAGGTACGCAGGGGAAAGACAAAGACAAGTGGTGTGAAAACCACGAGGTCTTCGGCCACGAAACGGACCGCTGTGTCAGCCTACGTAATCGCATTAACAGCTTTGTCCTCAAAGGCAAATTAAAGCAATTCATTGATCAAGGCGACAGCCCTCCAAAGAAGACTCAAGCAGAGTCATCCAAAATACACAAGGAAGGTCCTTCCACAAGGACAAGCCAAGACAATGCTGACATCTGTCACAAGGAGGGATGGGAAAAACCTGTTAGTGACGATGACGTCCCAGTCACGGGATTGACAACAAGAACCTTGAAGGTAATAATTAAAAAGGAGATACACGTCTCTTGGAAAAAGAGACGACCGCAACAAAAGAAGCTATTCCAGTCAAATGCCCAAAGGATCAAAGAGTCCAATCTCGCCAAATGTGTTCCATTGAACACACCGTTATCTGTCATCTTGAAAGAAATAAAAGAAACCAAGCTATGGAAAAAACCCTCCAAATTCCACAAGGGACCATTGGGAGAAGATGAAAGCAAATGGTGTGAAAATCATGAAGTATACGGCCACGAAACCGACAGCTGTAACAGCTTAAGATTTCATGTAAACAACTTGATCTTAGAAGGAAAAATAATGAAGTATATCGACCATGGCAATAAGCATCAAAGGAAGCCTCGTGTGAAGTCTTCAGAAAAAAGCAAGGGAAAAGAAAAGGCGGATGATAATCCACCTATCGCCAAATGCCAGAAAAACAACGTCACTTATGGAACCAATTGTGTCAACTTGTACAAACTTTGGAGTATGGATGCAGAAGAAGCAAATCTCAAACTCCCAGAAAACAAACCTCACCGCCCATTTGACACAACGACTGCCTTCCTTGGCAAAGATGTTGAAGAACAACACAAGCAAAGTAAAACTTGGGGCATGACATCAACTTTTGTCCATCCCCAAAAGGGGAGATTGAAGAACTTAACACGCTAGATGCATTGAGAAACTATGTGTCACGTGGCAGAATCAACTAGCCAACAAATCACCTATGAGGACGTCAAACACATCACCAATCCCTTTATCTTCCTTATATCCTTTTTCGCATATCTATGTTAAATCTTTTAAAGATTAAGTACAACTCATGCTTTTTAGCCTCAATAATTTCCAAAAGAAGTGATCACTAGACGCTTTCTTGTAATCCGTTGTGCGAACTCTAAATATCTAATAAAGGTTAAATCTACTTTCGTAGGTACATTATTATGACGCATATTACCTTGGAATAACGCCAAGTAACAACTACGCACATATTACTCGCATCAACAACACAAAGTTCCAAGCATTTTATACGCACAAGACTAAAAATCGCGTCGCAATAATAAACAAGTCAGGGCACTACACAAGGACAGATCATGCACTATTGGAAGTTGAAACAATATAAACAATCAGGAAACAGCGATACAACTGCCAAGCGACTTGGGGGGCACCAAGCTGACAAGTGCTCGACAATTCTACCTAACATATATACATGCCTATCATGATTTACACCTATCGTATCCACACTCAGGGAAGTTTCCTACACAAACAAGGAACCTTGTATCAGATTCCTTCACTTTAATTATTATATGCATAACTAAAAAGAAAATTTCATGACTTCATACTTTTGCAAACTTATAAAAATTGCGATTATCTGACAAAAGTAACTCTACTCGTAGGTACATGCTACACTACGATTACTACTCAGGAATGATGCCAAGTAGTAACCCATGCACAAAATTTACTTCAACAATACAAGCTAAGCATTGTGTTCAAGGAGGGATTTATGTTATACAACACCAACATATCTGTTATCTACACCAACAAGGAGTTTATTTCTCCATTCATAACATAGGCGTCTATCTCTAGAAGATACCTGCAACACAAAGCCATCAAGCTATGTGTACAACCAACTTATATACCACAATGACAACCTGCGGATTACTATCAAAACGACGACTATTCAGAGCGTCAGCTACAAGCAATGTCTTGGATTAACACCAAGACCTAATATCAAAACGACGACTATTCAGGGCGTCAGCTACAAGCAATGTCTTGGATTAACACCAAGACCTACTATCAAAACAATGACTATTCAGGGCGTCAGCTACAAACAATATCTTGGATTAACACCAAGACCTACTACCAAAATACCTTGGAATAACGCCAAGGCCTACTATCGAAATAGCATGTTGTGGTATCCTCTTTTTTAAAAGACAAGCCCCATGTTTACTTCTATAATGTCCTCTTGATAGACGACAATCCCATATTACGAATGCCATCAGGGTTCGTTTTATACCGCAAAAGTCCTCTGGTTAAGATGACAATTCCGTACTACAGATTTTCAAACCGTGTTGCATGGTTCCTGGACGCAGAAAGCATGCATCACAATTCATATTCTCAAAAAAGTGTTACATGGTCCCTGGACGCAGAAATCATGTATCACAAATATTTTTTCAAATATTTTACCAAAAATTTTGCCAAATATTTTATCAAATATTTTATGTATCAAACAGCTTTCCAAAAATTTTATCAACACGGTTTTTTGGATGTATCACATTCAATGTCAAAATATTTTTTTAAATTTTTTACCAACAAGCTTTTTAGGGTTCACAAAATGCTTCTTCAAAAACTAAAATGTTTTTACGTATGCTTCCCCAACGCGGGTTGATACACGCTGGCAGGTGCGCACCCTGTTTAAAACTCATAAATTTACAAGTCGGGTCTTGTACAACGTCGCCTTAGAGTGGAACTAAGAGACGGTATAAACTACTATCTTGCTTAGCCAAGATAACACCTTACAAATACACTACTTGTTGAGAAATATTGCTATACTCAAAAATACTTGGTAGGTTGCAACACATATAGCGGCAAGCTATTCAGGAAAGAAGGGCAATATACATAATGCATCATGCAAACAATCAGGAGAGCTTCTCAACTTATCAATCAGGAAGTGGCTATCGGCCACGACTGCAGGGACTATGTCTACATTACTAGTCATCCACATTCAATAAACACAGACTCGGCGGAACAAGCAGAAGTTGCCACCGTCCTCTCTAAACAAAACCTACAATGTGCAAGTCGCAACATCCTATGCTCCACCCATCTCGCCATGCCTTGGAATCTAACCAAGAGGGGCGATCACAACACTTAACAATGTGCGACGTACAGTCACAACTATGGACACCATATTCATCATCTAAGGATATGTATCCTATCTTTCAAGTCCAAAGCATATGGACAACATAGATAACTAAAGGTATGAAATATTACTAACAAGTTATCACATAATTACTATTGAAAACAGGTCCAGGTGACGAAATATCATGCAAGCAAAATCATGAACAAAGAATTGTCAACATCAACCCATTCACAAAGGGTTCAACATGCTGGAAGCAGACAGCCCAACAGCAACCAAGAGTCAACATCATCTTTAAGGACTTATGGCAAAGAGTTCATAATGTCAACATCAAATGCAATGTCGTCATCCACATAGAAGACACGACAAGAATGATTGTTTCAACATTCAGCACAACATAGCTCTTCAACATAAAGGGCGACAAACAGCAATCAACAAACACTTACCTCAGTAGGAGTAACGCTCCTCCTTGGGCCGGTCCCTCGACCGGGGGGCAGAAGACACCAATGCACAACCCTCAACTCTATTTCCTTTATCACAAGAAGGAATTAGCACGGTCATGCTCAGCATAAAGAACTAAGAATCGCTCGAGGAACGCGCCCCTGCGTCGGATCTTTCGAGAATTATGCTAAAAACAGAAACTGCAAGCCAGCGATAACTTGGAAAATTAACAAGTTCAAAGAAGATACAATGGGACATCTCACTCACAAGCCTTTCACCGCAACCGTGCCCGAAGACTCCATAGTAGCGGGGGCACTTGTATGAACATTCCTCTCAACAAATGGATTTCTATACACATCAGCTTTCCGCAAAGACAAGCTTTTTCCCATCAAGATGGAGATAGTGGACTCTCTCATGGTAACAACCGTGGGAAGACTAATTCTGACAAGAGGACAGCAAGATCTGATATCCTGGAAAATGCTATCAACAATCCAGTCAGTGCGCAAACACGCACCAACACTTATTCAAGCACTTATGCAAGAGACGCTCCATGTGAGACAACCACGTACGTACAAGACTTATTAGTCTTCGGGCAACAAGTAACAAGCATCACGCGAGGGGGGCAACCTCTTCAACACATTAACCTTGCGTGACAACACCGAGCGCATACTCGCGGCATACAAAATTACAATGGTGGAATATTTTCTAAGTACTTGACTTAGGATGACAGTCAGCATATTGCAAGCTGTCGGCATACAACCACGTGTCCGCATATTATCAGAAGTTGGCATATAACCTGTGTTCGCATCAAGCATACGGATACGGCATACATAGCCAGAGATGGTGAAAAGATTCTAAGTGCGGGGGCAAATACGCACACGTAATGTACGTACATACATGTCGACAAGGATACATGTCGACAATGAGAAAATATTTTCTAAGTGTTTCCATGTACGTACATACATGTCGACGAGGATGCGTGTCGACAAGGAGAAAATATTTTCTAAGTGTTTCCATGTACGTACATACATGTCGACAAGGATGCATGTCGACAAGGAGAAAATATTTTCTAAGTGTTTCCATGTACGTACATACATGTCGACAGGGATACATGTCGACAAGGAGAAAATATTTTCTAAGTGTTTCCATGTACGTACATACATGTCGAGGAGGATGCATGTCGACAAGGAGAAAATATTCTCTAAGTGTTTCCATGTACGTACATACATGTCGACGAGGATGCATGTCGACAAGGAGAAAATATTTTCTAAGTGTTTCCATGTATGTACATACATGTCGACGAGGATGCATGTCGACAAGGAGAAAATATTTTCTAAGTGTTTCCATGTACGTACATACATGTCGACGAGGATGCATGTCGACAAGGAGAAAATATTTTCTAAGTGTTTCCATGTACGTACATACATGTCGACGAGGATGCATGTCGACAAGGAGAAAATATTTTCTGAGTGTTTCCATGTACGTACATACATGTCGACAGGGATACATGTCGACAAAGAGAAAATATTTTATATGTGTTTCCATGCACGTACATACATATCGACGAGGATGCATGTCAACAAGGGGAGAATATTTTCTAAGTGTTTCCATGTACGTACATACATGTCGACAAGGTTGCATGTCAACAACGAGAAAATATTTTCTAAGTGTTTCCATGTACGCACATACATGTCAACAAAGATGGATTGCATACAACAAGTAGCTATGCCCCCTAAGCACACCTACGACGCTCATCGACAAAGATCATACGACGACATCTATGGTAACAAACATTAAAGTCTATACCTGACGCTCAACCTTTAAAGTCAACGCGCGTATCAAAAGTCAACGCGCGTATCATAAGTCAACGCGCGTATCAAAAGTCAACGCGCGTATCAAAAGTCAACGCGCGTATCAAAAGTCAACGCGCGTATCAAAAGTCAACGCGTATAGCAAAAGTCAACGCACATAGCAAAGTTGGTACGTGCGGTAAAAATGATCAACATCTCAAGAAGCTATCATGCAAGCAATGAAACTAATATGACGAACCACGAAGAGCAAATACGACAACACTTAAGGAAATATTTCTTTAAGCAACAAGCGACTACTTCCAAGAGACTCCTCGATGATAACGATCAAAGGAGTAATACATCTACAAATACTTACGGTATACTCCGCCCTCCTCTAAGTATTTATCTCTACATACATGATTACTTTGACA